>VDFB02238398.1:0-21060 GCA_007258455.2 Sequoia sempervirens | reverse complement strand
AGATCTCTGAGTGTGAGTAAGACCTCAGCATCATCCTGATCTCGGTTGTTATGAGGGACATCTGTCCGAGGTATATCTGTTCTCTCAGCCCTATCATTCCTGTCAGCCATGATTTCCGGCTGCCTGCTCAAACTGCGTTGCCTTTCAAGCAAGGCACGTCTGCGAGTGTAGTACCTGTATGTATCAATTTCCTCTGGTTGCATGTGATGGCCAAACCCTAGGATGGCAGAATCAGGCTCTGATACCACTGTAGAAACCCCTGTTTCCCCCTAACACTGAATCTGACTGTAGTTTGAGTTTTTTCTGACGTTTTAGGGTTTTGCAATTTTTTTGTGTTTTTGATGCAATACTTGAAAAGTACGATTTTGACAATAATTTGAAATAAATTCAATAAAAATAAAATAGCTCTGGAATTGAATGAATAAGGACGCCAGTATCTTTATTTGACTTTCTCAACTGATTACACAAATACCCAGATACATGCAATGAGCAAAAACAATGAATTTTAATATGAAAAGAACCTGGTATTTGCTGCTAATGAGGTACAGAATTGTACGGCTTCAATACATACTCCTCTTCTCCCACTGCCTGATGTCTGCAGAGGACTCCAGCAAGGTTGGCGCCTCAAATGAAGAAGGTTTGATGCACAATAAAGAGGCGTTTCTTTTAGGAAGAAGAAACACGTGTTTTGGAGGAGGTACGGCTTGACTGAAATGTACGGCCTGGTGAAGTACAGCAGCAATAAATATTGGTACGGCCTCCTCAAATCAATATCTATGTCTTTGAATATGATGCGCCCCAGTTGATAGGTGAACTCTGAATACAGAACACTGAAGAAACTCTGTCAATGGACAATCTCTGAAGCTCTGTAGTTTTCTCTGAATAAGAAAACCTCTGTGGCAATAAATCAAGTGGTATTCCACACTCTCTGAATTGCTTTCCGTTGGAGATGGCGCGTTCCCCAAGGCAAACGAACATGAAACCCTAAGTCTCAGGCTCAGACCAAAATTGATCAGTTTTCAAAACTCAATAATCACATAATGGCACAAATCCCAATGCAAAACCCTCTCAAGGCTGAAAAGTGCGATTTCCTTAAGAATAGGGTTTTCATTAAAATATTCATATTTTAATCTTTTTAATTCTCCATAGTTCTCAGCTGAATATTTTAATTTAAATCAAATGTGAAACTGGCCCCTTCTGATGATGGGCACACCCCTCAAGGCAATCACTTAAGTTATAATTTAAAATTATAACTTTATAATATAAACATTAAATAATTAATATTTAATCAATATAATTAAATATTAATATTTCTCCCGTCACTTGTCCGTTTCCTGTTCCGTCTGATGCTGACGAACTCTGAAGTGATCCCTGATGCCGCCACAGCCAAACTGCTAAAAATAGCAGTGGTCCCACACTGCCTGCCAAGAACTGCTAAAAATAGCAATTCTGCAAATGACCTCCGATCGAACCAGAACGAAAGACAACTGATCAATCCCTGCTGACTGAAGCTGAGCCAAGCTCCGAAGTGACCCCCTTTCCAGTCCATCGGCCTACGAGGGTCGTATGATAGGCCAATCCTGTCGTCTGAGAGATGTCACTGAGAAGGGGACATGACACTAAACACCATATTGCTGGAAACTGCACCTGGGTCCCAAATCCTGTGATTGACTCCAATCTCAACACTGGAATTAGAAAGAGCTCCATCATCCAACTTGAAGAGTGGATTATCATAAGTCACATTAGCATCTACCTTATAGCAACAAGCTGGAAAGTCTTCACTTCCAGACACAACTGTGACTTTAGGATGAAATTGCTAAATCTAGCTAGAGAGTTTTTATTGTGATGAGCCCTGCTGGCTCTCAACTCAAACCCCAGTATTTCTTAAGTCTTTTTAGTGTTATTTTAGTTTTTTAGAGAAAAGTTCATAGACAGAAGAGAAGGGGCGTAGCATATAAAAGCTTATAAACTGAAATACAGAGCAATTTCCTACAGAATGGAAATGCAGAAGATGTTATTTTATTGAAACAATGAGATCATGAATGATAGACATACCAGAATGTCTAGTTATTTTATTTAAAACAGTAGCCAACTCGCTAGCCAAGAATGCTGAGAAATTGACAAAAATGGACGCCAAGCCTCCAGATCTGGGTTCTCTTGCCTCGAAACTGGATACAAGTCTCTGAAAATACTAGACGCCAAGGATGCAAGCCAAAAAACAATCAAAAGGAAGGCGTTTCAGCCAAACCCTTCACACGGCTCTTTAGAATGCACAATTCCCAATGCAAGTTGTACGACCAAGAAGATAAATGATATTAACCCTGCTGGATGCCACTGAATCTGAAGAAGGTGCCACAAGGAAGAAACCCTTTCTTATTGCAATCCATAGTAAATATCAATATATTACTTTGTCTGAATCATGTAGAACCTCTGAATGAAGCTCTCAACTGCACTGATTCGATTGATCTTTCACAATCTCAAGAGTGCTCATCACTGAAGAGGTATCGTTCTTCAATGGAAGATTGTTCAAACCCTGATCACAGGAGAATGCACAGGAAAAAGCACAAGGCAAAGTCGAAATTATCAAAAGGTGAGTTTCTCATTGCCAAAAATGCCCTTTTATGCAAAAGGCACAAATTCCAAGAAAGATACACCTTTTCTCATATTTCAATCTTTTAAATTATATTTAAGTCATTTCAATAGTATTTGACTTAAATACTTGGGCGCACTTTATCAATTTAAGTGATTAAAATATTAAATCACTTTTAGAGAATATTTAAGTGATTTAAAAAGTCTAAAGTCAATTTGACTTTATAATTAAATATTAATCAATTAATATTTAAATCACTTAAAAACCCATAACTCACTGAAAACACCATATAATCCTGTGCCGTCAGAAGCTGTCAACTCCTGCTGTGAACCAATCACCGGGCTCTGAAAACAAGAACGATCAAACTCTCCAAAAAGTACCACTGACCCTCTAACCAATCCGGCTAGCCCACAAGGGTCCAATAAAGGGCTAACACATTGTTCCCGAGAACTGACTAGAGCGGGGACATCACAGTCTGTCCTCCCCGAATTTGCTTGCCTACAAGCAAACTGAAAGCCGGATGCTGAAGAATGCTGTCACTCTCCCAAGTAGCATCCTCTGCCGGTAGATCTCTCCACTTTACCAAGTATTCCCTGATAACCCGCCTCCGAAGATGACGCTCTCTGGAATCCAGAATGGCCTCAGGTATCAAAATCAATTTCCCCTCATCATCCAGGGGTGGTAAATCAATAGAAGGAATCACATGTTGTCCCAATGCCTTTTTGAGGCGCGACACATGGAACACGTTGTGAACCTTACTGTCCACCGGAAGATCTAATTCATAAGCCACTTCACCGACACGTCTGCCAACTCTGAAAGGTCCATAGTATTGCGGCTTAAGTTTCTCGGCGCCTTCTTACGAAGGGTGGACTGCCTATAAGGCTGAAGCATCAAATACACCAAGTCATCGACCTCAAAAGATCGCTCCACTCGCTTCTAATCAGCATATTGTTTCTGCTAATTTTGAGCTTTCTGTATATTATCCCTGAGTGCTCTCATAATATCCTGATTCTCCTGTAATAAATCACCAGCACTGGGTACTCTACTGTCACTCAGCAATAAATCTAGAAAGCTCGGAGCATCATATCCATATAATGCTCGGTATGGTGTCATCTGAATGCTCATGTGATGAGTGGTATTGTAACAATACTCACAAAGGTATAACCATCTCACCCATGCCTTCTGCTGCCCTGAACTGTAATTCCGCAAGTATCCCTCCACCCATTTATTGACTATCTCAGTCTGCCCATCTGTCTGTGGGTGGTAGCTGGTACTCGGAGTGAGTTCTGTCCCACAAAGTTTGAATAAATCCTGCCAGAAGTTACTCATAAACCTGCTGTACCTATCATTGACTATACTTCGAGGCAAACCATGCAACCTGAATACCTCTCGGAAGAACAAATCTGCCACCTGGGTAGCTGTGTGTGTAGTAGTGATTGCGAAGAAATGTGCATACTTCGTCAACCGATCTACTATCACAAAAATGCTATCCTTCCCTTGAGCTTTCGGCAAGCCCGTAATGAAGTCCATGGACAAGCATTCCCACTTCCTCTCAGGAATAGGAAGCGGCTGTAGTAAACCTGCAGGGTGTGTATGCTCTTGCTTGTTCTACTGACAAACAAGACATTCCCTGACATACTGGAGAACAAAAGACTTGAGACCCTTCCAAGAGAATCTCTCCCGTACCTGCCTGTAGGTCTTAAAGTAACCGGGATGTCCTGCCATGGGTGAATCATGGAATGACCTCAATACTCTCTCCCTCATCTCAAAACCTGGGACTAGTAAAATCCTCCCTTTGTGATTGATAAGATCATTTACAAGTGAATACCTGTCATCCTGTACTATCCCATCTACTATGCTAGAAGCCCATGGGTCCTTAGCATACTCCGCTACTATCAGATGTCTCTAGTCCTCTGAAATCAGTGTAATAGAGCTCAAGTGAGGACGGCGAGATATAGCATCAGCAACCACATTTTGAGTGCCCTTGACATAGGAGATGTCAAAATCATAAGACTGAAGCTTGCTGACCCATTTCTGTTGCCTTTCGTTCAGATCTCGCTGCCCAAGAAAATGTTTCAGACTATTATGATTGGTTTTAACACTGAATTTACTACCAATCAAGTATTGCCTGAATTTGGCCATGGCATGCATGATGGCCAACATTTCCTTATCATAAATACTGTAGCTCCGTTCAGGGCCTCTTAGCTTCCTACTCTTGAAAGCTATAGGGTGTCGATCCTGCATGATAACTGCACCAATACCCTCACCACTGGCATCGCAATGTAACTCAAAAGGTTTGGTGAAGTCCGGTAGAGCTAATACTGGACATGTGGTCATGAGAAGTTTGAACTTCTCAAAGCACGCTTGTGCTAGTGGTGTCCACACAAAAGCACCCTTTTTAGTCAAATCAGTTAGTGGCGCAGCATGCCGCGAGAATCCACTAACGAACCGACGATAGAAGGCACACAATCCTACAAATCCCCTGAGCTGTGTCAATGTCTCAGGTGTAGGCCAATCGATGATGGCTCAAACTTTCTCTGGATCCATGCTGACTCCTGCACCGCTGATGATGTGTCCCAGATATAAAAGCTCTGCCATGCCCAAAGCACACTTGGACTCCTTGGCGTACAAGGACTCCTTGTCAAGTATACTCAGTACCTCATCCAAGTGAACCATGTGTTCCTCCCATGATTTGCTATAAACCAGGATGTCGTCAAAGAACACCAATACAAATTTCCTCAAGTGAGGATGGAAAACCCTATTCATAGTAGACTGAAATGTGGCTGGAGCATTGGTTAAACCGGATGGCATAACCAAGAAATCATAGTGGCCACAGTGACATCTGAACGCAGTTTTCTCTATGTCCTCCTCTCGGACTCTGATCTGATGATAACCTATCCTCAAATCAATCTTTGAGAAGTAGCAAGCTCCATGAAGCTCGTCTATCAACTCATCTATCCGTGGAATAGGATACCTGTTCTTTATTGTTTTCCTGTTGAGCATCCTGTAGTCAATACACATCCTAAGTGTACCATCCTTTTTCTTCACCAAAACAACTGATGAAGCAAAGGGTGACTTACTCGGCCTAATGTGCCCCATAGCTAAAAGCTCCTTAATAGTTTTCTCAATCTCATCTTTCAAACGCTCGGGGTGTCGGTAAGGAGTAATCATGATCGGTTTCGTGCCCTCGTCCAGCTCTATAATATGCTCAATACCTCTATCAGGAGGTCTGCCGGGTGGAATTGCACTGAAAACCTTTGCATGTTTGATTCGAAGTTCCTGCACATCTAGATGGTAAGAAGAAGCTTGCTGCTCCAACTGTGAAGGCATTAGCTTGCACTCAGCAGCCCACTCTACCATATCGTGGCGAATCAAACGTTCCATTCTCCGGAGTGAAATTTCTCTAAGGTTGCTGTCCTTGATGGCTTTTAGAATGTGATTTGTGCCATCTATGCTGAATTTCATCTCCATGTCACGCAAATTAAGTGTGAACTCTCCTATCGCATGAAGCCACTTCATGCCAAGAACTATGTCCGTTCCTCCCATGTTCACAACATAAAAATCTGCCTTAAACTCAAAATTGTTGAGTTTCAATGGCAAGCCAGGTATCATCCTCTCGCAATTGAGAGTGTATCCATCTGCAACCTTCACACGTATGCCTTCAAACTGCTGAGTTTGAATTCCCCGTTTCTCCACTAACCGTGAATCAATGAAGTTGTGGGTTGCACCTGTATCTAGAAGAGATATGACCCTTTGACCAGCTAGGATCCCACGGAGTCTGAAAGAACCCTCTCTCTGCATGCTGGACATATGAGCCTCCTGTAACTCTGTTTCTACTACCATTTCTGCCTCATTTTCTGACTCTTCTCCATCTGTATCATAGATTGGAGCTTGCTGATCAGAAAAATCAGTCAACGCTTCTCCCTCATAAAACCACTCCATGTGCCTGTTTTCCCTTTGGGTTTGAGGGGGCAGTTATGATTAATGTCATACGGACCCTTGTAGTAAAAACAAAGTTTCCTTCTTCGTAAATCGTTCATTGTTTCTCGATCTAAAGGGGCTGCAAATTTCTTTTTTGGATCTGCATTATCAGCCTTCTTCGGATCTGATTTGTTCTCTGTGTAGGAGGTAGTTGGTTTCGAGCCAAATGGCTTATGAGGTGTAGTTAGCTCCATACTGCGAGCTTTCCTCATGGCCTCTTGTAAAGTAGGCGGATCAAATGCTTTAATCCAACCTTTCATGGGCTCGAAAAGACCCTCAATGAACAATATGATCAACCTCCTCTCTGAGATTCCTGTCACCATCACGGATAGTCTTTGGAACTCTCCAATGTACGATTCCAAGCTACCCAACTGTTTCAGTTGTGCCAGATCTCTAAAGAATAGTTCTGGGTCACGTCTATCAAATCTCTCTACCAGTCTATCAGTAAACTCCTGGTACGAGGTAATCCTGTCATGGTGAAGAGTAGCCATGCCATGAATCCACCAGTCATGTGCCACGCCATCAAGGTGAAGTGCTGCAAATCTAATGGCATCCTCCTTAGGCATGGGACGTAATGTCAAGAATGTGTCAAGCTTACTGACCCAAGCACGTGCTGTAACTCTACCACTGCCATCAAAGTTCGCCAAGGTAAGCTTGTTGGTAGCCTGTCTGAGATCATTCTGCTTGTGTCTAGGCCTCCTGTCATTCCCGCTTCTGATGTGTTCTCTCTTCTGGCTCATGAATCTATCGAAGTTAAGGTGCTCCTTAACTCTCGGTGGCAATGCATCCCATTCATCATGCATAACCATGATGTTATCTACAAAATTTATCTCACCACCCTGTTCAACTTCGTCCACTTCCTCAGCATCATTTCTGGTAAAAGTAGGACATGTAGCTCTCTCAAAGGTGCGTGCTGGAGCTATGACTCTCTGAGGTTCTCTGTGAATACTGCCTTCAAGATCTCGATCCAAATTCTGAGCTCTATTCATTGTCAAATTTTGGACATTTGTGCTGAGTTGTTGGAGAATAGTCGCCACCTGTTCTTGGCCTGCAACCATGCCTCTGAGCACATCTCTAGCTTCTCTGTCCTCATCATCAAGATGATTCCTGAGAGATCCTTCAGCATCCCTGTCAGCCATGTTATCAAAGCCTAATTCTTCTTCCTGTTCGTCAAACGGAAATGTTGAAAAAGGTTCAAAAGTACTTCTCTGCAAACCTGAACCCCTGCGTGAGTAATACCTTTCAAACTTATTCTGATGAGGCCGCATATAGACTGCTAACCTTGCAGGCTGGCAGGATCAGTGCTCTGATACCACTGTGACGAGCCTTGCTGGCTCTCAACTAAAACCCCAGTATTTCTTAAGTCTTTTTAGTGTTATTTTAGTTTTTTAGAGAAAAGTTCATAGACAGAAGAGAAGGGGCGCAGCATATAAAAGCTTATAAACTGAAATACAGAGCAATTTCCTACAGAATGGAAATGCAGAAGATGTTATTTTATTGAAACAATGAGATCATGAATGATAGACATACCAGAATGTTTCCAGTTATTTTATTTAAAACAGTAGCCAGCTCGCCAGCCAAGAATGCTGAGAAACTGACAAAAATGGACGCCAAGCCTCCAAATCTGGGTTCTCCTGCCTCGAAACTGGATACAAGTCTCTGAAAATACTAGACGCCAAGGATGCAAGCCAAAAAACAATCAAAAGGAAGGCGTTTCAGCCAAACCCTTCACACGCCTCTCTAGAATGCACAATTCCCAATGCAAGTCGTACGGCCAAGAAGATAAATGATATTAACCCTGCTGGATGCCACTGAATCTGAAGAAGAAGGCGCCACAAGGAAGAAACCCTTTCTTATTGCAATCCACAGTAAATCTCAATATATTACTCTGTCTGAATCATGTAGAACCTCTGAATGAAGCTCTCAACTGCATTGATTCGATTGATCTTTCACAATCTCAAGAGTGCTCAACACTGAAGAGGTATCGTTCTTCAATGGAAGATTGTTCAAACCTTGATCACAGGAGAATGCACAGGAAAAAGCACAAGGCAAAGTCGAAATTATCAAAAGGTGAGTTTCTCATTGCCAAAAATGCCCTTTTATGCAAAAGGCATGAATTCCAAGAAAGATACACCTTTTCTCATATTTTAATCTTTTAAATTATATTTAAGTCATTTCAATAGTATTTGACTTAAATACTTGGGCGCACTTTATCAATTTAAGTGATTAAAATATTAAATCACTTTTAGAGAATATTTAAGTGATTTAAAAAGTCTAAAGTCAATTTGACTTTATAATTAAATATTAATCAATTAATATTTAAATCACTTAAAAACCCATAACTCACTGAAAACACCATATAATCCTGTGCCGTCAGAAGCTGTCAACTCCTGCTGTGAACCAATCACCGAGCTCTGAAAACAAGAACGATCAAACTCTCCAGAAAGTACCACTGACCCTCTAACCAATTTGGCTAGCCCACAAGGGTCCAATAAAGGGCTAACACACTGTTCCCGAGAACTGACTAGAGCGGGGACATCACATTTATCCTTAAGAAATATGAGAAAACTCAAGTCTCACTCAAAGAAAATGCAAATTTGAAAAAATTGTAACCCTTTTCTCTTCACAACTCCTCCTTGTATAGAATTTTCATTGCTTTTTTGAAAAAGTGTTTTTTGCCGGTTTCATTTATTGTTTTGAAAAATCACTTTTTTGCTCTTTTTTAAAAATGTTTTTGTTTTCTCTCTAAAAAAATCACTTTTTTGTTTTTTTTGAAAAAAACGTTTTTTTCTTAATAAAATAATGTAAAGTGTCTTTATGACCACTTTTGATCACCTGGAGCCTAGCGACACTTTATTTGCACACTTAAATTACATTTTTAAATAATTAAATTTAAGCTAAAAATTAAAATGTTAAAAGGTAATTTTTGACAACTTAATTATTTAATTTAATTTTCCCTTTTTCATGCCAATTAGCTCATGGGAAAATATGCTAATGGCCACAAATTTTCTTATGTGTGAGAAGGGGACATTACATTTTTTAACAACAAAACCTTATAACCTTTATATCTTGATCAACAAATAAGAGGAAGTGAAGAGTTTTAGTAGCTAGAAAGGAATAAATTAAGGTTTTCCAAGGCCATGTAGGATCAAAGAAACCCTTTGAATAGTTTGATGTGAAACAAGATCAATGGTAGAGATGGACATTTGAAGCTTCTTGAAGAGACCTGCAATCACATGAATTTCTTGGCTAAAAGGTCCTTTACATCATCAGTTCGTGCCTAGATC
Source organism: Sequoia sempervirens (assembly GCA_007258455.2). Lineage (NCBI taxonomy): Eukaryota > Viridiplantae > Streptophyta > Pinopsida > Cupressales > Cupressaceae > Sequoia > Sequoia sempervirens. The sequence goes on along the minus strand of VDFB02238398.1, from coordinate 11,202 downwards.
GATGGTTAGGAAAACACGTTGAAGGATTAAAGTCAGCAAAGGCTTTAAGAAACTCTTTGTAACCAAAATAATTTCTAGCCTGTTGGATGCCATAGATGAACACCTAGGATGACACAATGGTGACATGTACTTCTGTTTGCAGTTGCTAACTGTTGCTTAACAACTGATCTTGAAATTTGATTGTATAACATTTAGAATGCTATCCATTTTCTCCCTTTTATCATGGAAACTTCTTTTGGTAATGCATTTGGGTGAATAGAGAGAGGAAATAAGATGATAGTCGGGGATAATTGAGAGAAAAGGAAATCAATGTGGATATATGGGTTGTATACTTTGCATGATCTACACCAATTGAGTGTACAACTTAGCACAATGGGCCCATGGATTTATACCCATCATATTGTAATATCACTTAATGGTTTACTATATTAATGTGCCTATAAATACTTCCACATGGATTAGCTTTAGTCACAAGTGCAAATTATCTTATTTTACTGTTAGTGGTTGAGTTAATAGATTGAGTGCTGTTTTTTGTTGGTTTCTTTCTTAAAAGGGTTCCCAAGGTAAAATTTTTTGTTATACCAGCGTGCCATTATTTCTTTCTAGCACATTTAAGATTTTGTTAGCATTGCTTCTCTTGGAAAGGGTTATTGATATTTTTCTCTTCATTTGATATTAGAGCTTGGTTTTTGGTAGTTCTTGTAGAGCAAGAGTGTTTTGGCTCTATGATGAACCTTTTATTTAGTGGGATTTCTACATAGGTAAATCTCATGTACTAAGAAAAATGGAAAGCAATTCAAGGATTCAGGTAGAAAAATGTAGTGGCTAAATTTTGAGTTATGAAAGATTAAGTTGGAAGGTTTGTTATAGAGATTAGTGGGAGAAGGAAGCCCTTAGGTTTACAACAAAAAACAAGATTGCATAAAAATGGATAGGAAGGCAAAGAGTTCAATTAGGGTGTGCATGTCAGAACCCTGGTGGTTCTCTGTTTCAAACCCTAATTGTTTTTGTATTGTTTTTGCAAATTTTCGATTTTTTGTGTTTTTGTAGTTTTTCACAAGCAAAATGAAAATTGCGATTTCTCTATGAATGAATGAAAGATTTTAATGACGTCCGCGAGACCAAACAGTCTAGGAATTGATAAAAAATTCATAAAAAATTCATACAAGCTTGGAATGCATAGAAATTGTTCAGAATAGATAGGTGTTCTTTTATTTCAACTTTTCCAGAACATACAATATAGAAATCTGAACATGCAATGAGAGATACGATGAAATTATTGAGAGGAACCTGAATGGCGACTGCAGCAATAAATGTGATGGTACGGCCAATAAATGAAGAACCTCTGGCTCGAAAATCTATGCACAACCTCAGTAGATCATGGCGCCCAGTGTCCAAACACCAGAAGCTGAGAAATAGAGGCGTTCCTCTGAAGCTGAGAAGGTACGGCCAAAGTAAGTACAGAAAAGTACGGCTGACAGCAATTAATGAGAAAGTACGGCCTCCAATAAATGATGTCTGATCTCTGAATAAAGCCTTCTGATGAAATCGCCTTATTAATCTGATGATTTCCTCTGTAAATCTCTGCTAAAATAAATGGATAAGCTTAGTCTGTGACTTCTGGATGAAATCACCAAGTGCAAGCTTCAGCTGGTATTTCACAGCCTTAGTCTGCCTGATCTCTGAAGAGTTTTTGTTCTCCAGAAACGATGGTCTGCCAGAAACCCTAGGGTTTGCAAACTCCAAAGCTCAGATGCAAGAAGACAAAATTGAATAATAAACATGATAGTTCGATTTTGCCTGTGAAAGGTATATATTGCCTTGAAGGAAAATTCGACCCAAATCTCCTTTAAAATAATCATTTAAATTAATGATTTAATTTGCACTTTTGACTTAGGAGAAATAATTAATTATTGGCGTCCCCTTTTTAATGAATATAAATACTCATTAAGTCACCTTTTAATAATATATTATAAAGTATAATTAAATACTTTATAATTAAGCCAAATAATTAAATATTTAAATATTTCAATAAAGTGACTTTAATATAAAGTCAAATTATTAAATATTTAATAACTCCTTAATTACTCCTTATTTCTCCGTCAAATCAACCAACTGCTGAACTGGGTCGATTCTGAGCTGAATGGCTGAACCAGGTGCCCTGCCCGAAATAGCAGCTTCCGCCTGACCTAACTTTCTAAAAATAGAAAGTTTCCTGAAAGTGCTCACTGGAAGATTCTGCGAAGGCCCAACCTGATACAACTGCAAACTGGAGCTACCAAACACTGAGCAACGGCTCCAAATGATCCTCTGCACACTCCTGTCAGCCTACGAGGATCGAAATGATAGGCTAACCTTGTCACCAGCTGTGCTGACTAGGATGGGGACATGACAGTCCGCCCTCCCTAAAATTGCTTGTCCTCAAGCAATCTCAACTCTGGATGCTGCAAGATCTCCTCTGACTCCCATGTAGCATCCTCAACTGGAAAATCTCTCCACTTGACCAGATATTCCCTAATCACACGCCTCCGTAGGTGTCTCTCTCTCATCTCGAGGATAGTCTCAGGTATTAGTATCAATTTCCCTTCGTCATCAAGGGGTGGCAAAACTGGAGAAGGTATAACATGCTGACCCAATGCCTTTTTCAGGCGAGAAACGTGAAATACATTATGGACCTTGCTATCAGCTGGCAAGTCCAACTCATAAGCAACCTCGCCCACTCGTCTGACAACACGAAATGGACCATAGTAGCGAGGTTTTAGTTTCTCTGCCCCACTCTTCCGCAGAGTAGACTGACGATACGGCTGCAACATGAGGTACACCATATCACCCACCTCAAAAGTACGCTCAACCCTCTTCTGATCAGCATATTGCTTATGCTGATTCTGTGCCCTCTGGATATTGTCTCGGAGAGACCTCAATATGTCCTGCTGACTCTGCATCATATCCCTTGCACTCGGCACTCTGCTATCGCTCAATATCAAGTCCAGAAGGTTGGGCGCCTCATACCCGTACAAAGCCATAAAGGGGGTCATCTGTATCGTCATATGTTGAGTCAAGTTATAACAATACTCGCACAAGTAGATCCATCTCACCCAAGCTCTCTGTTGACCAGCTATATAATTGCGCAAATAACCTTCCACCCACTTATTGACAATCTCTGTCTGTCCATCGGTCTACGGGTGGTAGCTGGTACTCGGTGTCAGCTCGGTCCTAAGCTGAACAACTCCTGCCAAAGTTGCTCATGAACCGACTGTCTCTATCGCTGACTATCGTCCGAGGCAACCCATGCAGTCGGAATACCTCTCTGAAAAACAACTCTGCAGTTTGCGATGCTGTGAAGGTAGTAGTAATCGGAAAAAAGTGTGCGTATTTAGTCAACCGATCAACCACTACATAGATGCAATCTTTACCGCAGGCTTTTGACGGAAGCCATTGATAAAGTCCATCGATAAACACTCCCACTTCATTCGGTGTCGGAGAGTGGGCAGGTAATCGGCGAGGATAAGGAATTATTATCACAGCGTTACGTTGGCACCACGGAACCTCCACTTGGCGTCTTTACCCAATGCAGCGAGTTTTCAGCCCTTTCGATATAAGCCGTTCCCGAACGTTTTATAGAATATAGTATCGGGGATGATGGCCAGCCATAGGAAGGTCGTGAAAGGCTCTCAAAGCTGTAGTCCGCACCTCAGAGTCAGGAATCAAAAGAATCCGCCCCTTGTAAATGATCAAGTCATCTACAATAGTGTACCTGTCGTCCTGCTCTGTCCTGTCAACGATGCTAGAAGCCCATGGGTTCTTAGCATACTCAGCAATAATCCGATGTCTCAATCCCTCGTGATGATGCATTAACAAGGCATTCAAGAGATTACCGCGAGACAAAGTAAACTACCCAAATGCAGCTTCCTTAATGAAGGCGTAATGCTCGAGAGTCCTTAATTTGCGGTTCTTGACCCATTTACGCCTCTCATTCAATTCACCATTGTCCAAGGGAAATGTTTTGAGGGTACATTTATGATGCGATGCGAACGAATTTGCTGCCTACCAGGTACTGCCTGAACTTAGCCAATGCATGCATAATGGCTAACATCTCCTTGTCATAAATACTGTAAAATCTCTCAGGACCCCTGAGTTTCCTGCTCTCAAATGCAATCGAATGACGCTCCTGCATCAGAACGGCACCAATGCCCTCTCCTGAAGCATCACAGAATAAATCGAATGACTTCGTAAAGTCAGGCAATGCTAGCACCGAACATGATGTCATGATCACCTTGAACCTGTCAAAGCACTCCTGCGCTTGTGGTGACCAAAGGAAAGCCCCCTTCTTCGTCAAGTCAGTAAGGGGTGCGGCGTGACGTGAGAACCCGCTAACAAATCTCCTGTAGAATGCACACAACCCAATGAAACCTCTGAGCTGCGTAAGGTTCTTAGGCACCGGCCAATCAACAATAGCTCGGACCTTTTCAGGATCCATACTCACTCCCTTGGCACTGATGATGTGCCCAAGATATAACAATTCCTCCATGCCAAGCTCGCACTTGGATTCTTTAGCATAGAAAGACTCATCTGCTAAGATACCCAAGACTGTGTCCAAATGAGCCAGATGCTCATCCCATGACCTGCTATAAACCAAAATGTCGTCGAAGAAGACTAACACAAATCCTCAGAGCAGCACGAAAACCACTGCTGGATTGCGAAGGTGCAGTGCATTGGTTAACCGAAGGGCATAACCAAGAACTTCGAAGTGACGCAATGACACGAGGAAGGCGGTTTTCTCAATATCTGCTCCCTCATCGAATCGATGGTACCGATCTCAAATCAATCTTCGTAAAGAAGACAGCTCCGTGCAACTCATCTATCAGCTCATCAATGCGTGGAATAGGGTACCTGTTCTTGATTGTTCTTTTGTTGAGCTGCCTTTAATCAATACACATCCGAAGTGATCCGTCCTTCTTCTTCACCAATACAACCGATGAAGCGAAAGGAGACTTGCTAGGTCTGATATGGCCCATAGCTAACAACTCATTAATGGTCTTCTCTATCTCATCTTTGAGTCGTTTCGGATGTCGGTAGGGAGTGATCATAACGGGCTTTGCGCCCTCCTCCAACTCAATAATGTGCTCCGTACCCCTGTCTGGAGGTCTACCAGGTGGGATATCACTAAACACTTTGGAGTGTTTAGTCCTCAAAATCTGTATGTCAGGGTGGTACTCACCCTTCTGCGGCTCCTGCTGGGCTAGCATCAACATGCACTCAGCCGCCCAGTCAACCATATCATGACGAATGAGCCTCTCCATCCGTCTAAATGAAACCATCCTCAGATTACTGTCCCGAATCGCCTTGATGACATGTGGTCTCCCGTCAACCTTGAATTTCATTTCCATATCCCGTAGGTTGAGCGTGAACTCACCCAAATCATGCAACCATGCCATCCCTAATACAACATCTGTATCCCCCATATTAACAACATAGAATTCAGTCTTGAATTCATAGTTGTTCAATCTCATCGGAAGATCAGTAATCTTTCTGTCGCACCTGAGAGTATATCCGTCAACCACCTTGACTCGAATACCCTCGAAAGCCTCCGTCTGGATGCCACGCCTCTCAACTAAACGTGCATCAATAAAATTGTGTGTAGCACCTGTGTCCAACAATGTAATCACTTTCTGACCTGCTAAGAGCCCACGAAGTCGAAATGAACCATCTCTCTGAAGACTAGTCAGATGGGCTTCCTGTAGCTTCCTTCCACCTTCATGCTCACCCTCATTTTCGGACTTCTCATCATCTAAAGGCTCGGAATCAGCTTGCTGGTCTGACAGATCAGATTGCTCTTCGCCCTCATAAAACCACTCCATTTGATTATTTTTGACTTTCGGACGAAGTGGGCATATGTGTTTTTCATCATAAGGTGCCTTGCACCAAAAACATAACTTTTTCTTACGCAATTCATTCAACGTTTCCCTGTCAAATGGTGGTGCATTCTGTCTCTTCGGATCCTGTTGATCCTTCCTCCTGTCAAAGGGTCTATTTCTGTCATTGTTTCTATCGAAAGGCCTGTTGGGTCTCGTGTATGGAGTGGACCCTGAATTGAACTTGTTGCGAGGTGCTGCAAGCTCCATGCTTCGCGCCTTCCGCATGGCCTCCTGAAGTGTAGTTGGGTCAAAAGCCTTAACCCATCCTCTCATGGGTTCTGTCAAACCCTCAACAAATAGTATAATAAGTCTCCGCTCTGAAATCCCTCTGACCATGACTGCCACTCTCTGAAACTCACCAATGTATGCATCCAAACTGCCTGTCTATCTGAGCTGAGCCAACTCTCTGAAATACAGTTTTGGATCCTTCTTATCAAACCTCTCTATCAGTCTGCTGGTGAACTCCTGATAGGTATTGACCGCATGATGGCCTAGCGTATACATGCCATGGTGCCACCAATCATGTGCTACTCCGTCAAGATGTAAAGTAGCAAATTTAATTGCCTCATCCTCTTGCATAGGCCTAAGTGACAAGTAATTGTCCAATTTCTGGACCCAAGACCTCGCTGATGTCTTCTCTGACCCATCAAAATATGGCAATGTAATCTTGCTCACAGCATACTGCAAATCCCTGTTCACCTGTGGCTGCGACTGCTAATGTGGAGGGGGTCTACAATCAAATCTACCTCCTCCTCTGGGTTTATACACATCGATAAACTCATGAAATGTAAGTGCCTGCCGGATCTCAGCCGTGAGTAACATGTACTCACCATGCAATCTCGTCAAGTCTGCCACTGACATGCCATTTTGTGGCTGAAACTCCTGATGCTGTACCTGATGCTCTGCCCCTGGAGTCTGAGGTGGAGTCTCTCTAGGTAAGAAAGTAGGCTGGCCTGGCCTACGCTCCTGGTAGATCGGTGACGGCTGTCTAGGTACGGATGCCAATGGCTGATCCACTGGTGCAGTCCCGCTCGTCTGCCCAATCTGAATGTAGTGTGGCTGTGTGGGCGTACACTGTCTAATGGTACCCATCAGCTGAGACATCATATCCATCATATTATCGTGCCTCCGTCTAAACTCCTCATCGGTGATATCACCCTCTGCATGCGCCTTCCCTGGATCCCTGCGAGTCTCTGAGGAAGTCTCACGTTCTGCCATTAGGGTTGCAACACTGTTTTCACTGCCGTCAGAACTTGATCTGTGAATACCAAGCATCCCTGACACTGTCTGACCTTCTGGGATAGGTGGACCTGTCCAATCCTCGTCTTTGCCTGTCCCTACGCCTCTAATATACTGAATAGGATCTCGGCTCATGAAAAAGCAACCAAAAAGCACACTGAATACTGAAAAAGCAACTGAAAAAGCACAGGATGGCAGGATAACTGTGCTCTGATACCACTGTCAGAACCCTGGTGGTTGTCTGTTTCAAACCCTAATTGTTTTTGTATTGTTTTTGCAAATTGTCGATTTTTTGTGTTTTTGTAGTTTTTCACAGGCAAAATGAAAATTGCGATTTCTCTAGGAATTGATAAAAAATTCATAAAAAATTCATACAAGCTTGGAATGCATAGAAATTGTTCAGAATAGATAGGTGTTCTTTTATTTCAACTTTTCCAGAACATACAATATAGAAATCTGAACATGCAATGAGAGATACAATGAAATTATTGAGAGGAACCTGAATGGCGACTGCAGCAATAAATGTGATGGTACGGCCAATAAATGAAGAACCTCTGGCTCGAAAATCTATGCACAACCTCAGTAGATCATGGCGCCCAGTGTCCAAACACCAGAAGCTGAGAAATAGAGGCGTTCCTCTGAAGCTGAGAAGGTACGGCCAAGTAAGTACAGAAAAGTACGGCTAACAGCAATTAATGAGAAAGTACGGCCTCCAATAAATGATGTCTGATCTCTGAATAAAGCCTTCTGATGAAATCGCCTTATTAATCTGATGATTTCCTCTGTAAATCTTTGCTAAAATAAATGGATAAGCTCAGTCTGTGACTTCTGGATGAAATCACCAAGTGCAAGCTTCAGCTGGTATTTCACAGCCTCAGTCTGCCTGATCTCTGAAGAGTTTTCGTTCTCCAGAAACGATGGTCTGCCAGAAACCCTAGGGTTTGCAAACTCCAAAGCTCAGATGCAAGAAGACAAAATTGAATAATAAACATGATAGTTCGATTTTGCCTGTGAAAGGTATATATTGCCTTGAAGGAAAATTCGACCCAAATCTCCTTTTAAAATAATCATTTAAATTAATGATTTAATTTGCACTTTTGACTTAGGAGAAATAATCAATTATTGGCGTCCCCTTTTTAATGAATATAAATACTCATTAAGTCACCTTTTAATAATATATTATAAAGTATAATTAAATACTTTATAATTAAGCCAAATAATTAAATATTTAAATATTTCAATAAAGTGACTTTAATATAAAGTCAAATTATTAAATATTTAATAACTCTAATTACTCCTTATTTCTCCGTCAAATCAACCAACTGCTGAACTGGGTCGATTCTGAGCTGAATGGCTGAACCAGGTGCCCTGCCCGAAATAGCAGCTTCTGCCTGACCTAACTTTCTAAAAATAGAAAGTTTCCTGAAAATGCTCACTGGAAGATTCTGCGAAGGCCCAACCTGACACAACTGCAAACTGGAGCTACCAAACACTGAGCAACGGCTCTAGATGATCCTCTGCACACTCATGTCAGCCTACGAGGATCGAAATGATAGGCTAACCTTGTCACCAGCCGTGCAGACTAGTATGGGGACATGACAGTGCATTTATATTGAGTGTTGTTGAATGTCTTTGTAAAAGCTGGTGCTAAAGAAAAATGGGATTAAGATAGTTCTTTGTATCAAACAAACCACTTTGTAAGGAAATTTTTTTCTTTCAATGAAGCTATATTCAATTAGGTTAAATGATATGACTATGTGATAGAGCTTCTAAATGCTTTTAACATCATGGTAAGTCATATAGTCTTAGTTGATGTTAAAATTTAAGCTTGAGGGTGTAATCACATTCTTGTTACTAGATTAGGTGAAAATCCATAGAGGATATAATGAATGATGCCTTTGTTTGTGAGAGGTCATTCCCAAGAGAAATATAAACAAGTTAGGGGCTAGACAATCAAACTGTAGAGGTAAATCTAAATCTCCAAGAAGATTTGCAAAGAAATGTAGATTGATATTTTTTGAGTAAGGTAAGGTACCTGATGATGCCCCTTCCATAAATTTGAAGATCTCCATTTAAGAAGGGGATGTATATTTGACATTTACAAGTACACACTTATGCCACGATGCATGGTTGATTGACTTAGTCCTTTTATATGATTCCCTAGAAGGAATGGTTTTGAGTATATAAAAGATGTAGTGGAGGTGATGTCTTCTTAGGAGAGAACCCACCATATAAGATCATAGGTTGTGGAAGAATCTTGGTGATGCTTAAAGATGGAAAAGTTAATTTGGGTTTTGTATATTTCAAGTTTTGCTAGAAATCTGATTTTTATAAGTTTTGTAGCCAATTCAAAACTCAACATGCGTACAGCTTGATATGCATTTGAGATTGATTTATTTTCATTTTTGTGTTGAGTTGAGATTTGTCATTATTGTTTTTCATTGAGTGACAAGATCGCTATGTCAAAATCCACTATTTATGCTAAGGAATATTTGTAGACGAACATGATCCATATGTTTCAAGATCAAAATAAAAGTCATAGAGAAAGGTGACCACGATTTGGTAGTTGCCAGAGGATGTATTAGATTTATCCATCCAATCAGCTCATAGAGAAGTGATGCTTGCTATATGGAATGAAATCTTGGGAAGAGACAAAGAATAAACTAATCAGCAAAGATGTTTATAAAAAGAGAGACCAAACTGCCCAATCAGCATGTGAAATGATGGCTAAGCTAAGTAAAGTCATACCCAATGAAAACAATATAAAGCAACACTCGTTGATCAATGTCATGGAATTTTGAAAGCAACGGTCAACTAATATGAATCACACCTTAATAAAAGAAGTATTTGAAATGCAAAAGGTGATTAGGAAAAGACAAAAACACTTCTTAGTAAGAAAATGAGGTGGCCATTGATATTGTAAAGTCAAGCTTAGAATCTGGAGGTGTATGAAACATTATGTTTGTCCTTTTTGGCTTTGGCCTTGTTTCTTTGGCTTTGACTTAGGACTGCTGTTGGTTTTGAGTGTTCTGTCACTCCTGGTTATCTGTTGACTAGGTGCTGTTAGTGTTTCTGTTGCTTTCTGTGGTTGGTTTTGAGTGTATGAAACATTATGTTTGTCCTTTTTGGCTTTGGCTTTGTTGTTTCTTTGGCTTTGACTTAGGACTGCTGTTGGTTTTGAGTGTTCTGTCACTCCTGGTTATCTGTTGACTAGGTGCTGTTAGTGTTTCTATTGCTTTCTGCGGTGTTTCCGTTGGTGCTGTCTCTGTTTCATGGCAAAGTTTGAGACTTTGTCGTTTGGAAGTGTCCTTTTCTTTGCTCTATAAAAGGTTCCTTGCTCCTTTCAAAACCTTGCTTACCTTCTCAAAAACAAAAAAGACAAACGATATTGCAAGTAAGCTACGTTTTCACTTAAGAAATCATGCCTCTTTTGGAATCGCACCAAAGACGTAGTGAAAAGTGCTAAGGCTATCTAGTCTTAGGTAGTGATCTAATCAGTAGAATAAAAACAAATTTTGTTCTCCAAGTCAACACATATTTCAATTTGGAACTACGTTCATCGAACAAAGCCATGCCTAATAAATATTAAGAAAGTCAGCATACTTTTTAAGAAGTTATGCCATCTTTGAACATATGCGGTGAACCAAAAAGATGTTGGAAAAATTATTGTCATGAATGTCAAAATAGAAAATTGTGATCATTGATGTCAAAGGTGATTTTTTGCCTGACCTATGAATCCAAGATTGGTGAAAGAAAAAAATAAAATTTATATTTATGTGGGCCTGTATGCAACCTAAAATGGTCACCTAGATTTTGGGCCCCATTTATTTAATTTGTCAACATTAACTTTTTGAATCAATGATTGTCACATTTTCAAATCAAATTTCTTAGTCAATTCACAGCTATTTCAAATGTTTCAATTTTCCCTAAGGTTTGAATGCTTCATTAATTTTATTTAATCAAAAGAAATAAATCCCTTTTAATAAATAAAATAATGTTATTTAATTGAAGTTAATATTACTTAAATAAAATGATGCTATTTAATTAA
>VDFB02238397.1:0-15159 GCA_007258455.2 Sequoia sempervirens | reverse complement strand
GAACAAGGGAGTCGGACCTGCTTGAGATATTTGCATATCTGCAAGCATCCAGCGAAGCCAAACTGCCTCACATGCTGCTTTTATTGCTCCCCGATACTCTGCTTCTGTCGAGGAGAGAGCCACTACCTGCTGCTTCTTACTAGTCCATGTGACTGCATCGGATCCCAAACTGAACACATACCCAGATGTTGATTTCCTGTCATCAACTGAACCTGCCCAATTTGAATTTGTGAACCCACTGAGTTTAGGATCGTGACTCCGAGTGTACAAGAGTCCAAAATCAGTAGTGCCCTTCACATAACGCAGCACACGCTTCGCTACTACCCAATGATCAGCCTTGGGGGCTGTCATGAAGCGTGATATGTAGCTCACTACAAAACTCAAGTCAGGTCTAGTAGCAGCAAGATAGATGAGGCTGCCTACTAGTTGCCTGAACAATGTTTCATCTACCACAGGTGAATCGGACTTAGCTGACAACTTAAGCTCCTGGTGTGGAGGCAGTTTGGTAATCCTCGTGATTCGAACTTATCCAAGACTTCGAGCATACTTGACTGAGGATGATGGTATCATTCTGCCAAACCTCAACACCTAAACAATAATGCAGGAGGCCCAAGTCTGTCATGTCAAAAGTTTTGCACAAGTCCTGTTTGATCTCAGTGATCAAATGTGCCGAACTTCTAGTAATGATCAAGTCATCCATGTAGACAACAACAAGCAGAATCTCATTACCAGTATTCTTGACATACAGATTCGAGTCAGATGGACTCCTCTGAAAGCCATGATCTATGAGGTACATGTCAATTTTTATGTACCAAGCCCGAGGAGCCTGTTTCAGGCCATAGAGTGTCTTGACCAATCTGCACACCTTCGTTTGACCAACAACTTTGAAACCTCGAGGTTGCGCCATGTATACTTCCTCCTCAACTCATCGCTGAGGAGCACTCTTCACATCCATCCGATGGACCTTCCAACCAAATTGGGCTGGCATGGCAAGGACGAGCCGTATGGTATTCATTTTGGCTGTAGGAGCAAAGGTCTTCTCATAGTCAATGCCTTCTTTCTGTGAGAACCCCCGTGCAACTAGACGAGCTTTGTACTTAGCAAGGGTTCCGTCAACTTTGTATTTCACCTTGTACACCCATTTGCAGCTAATGGGCTTCTTCCCTGGAGGAAGATTGGAAAGGACCCAAGTGTGATTCTTCTGAAGACTTTGGTATTCTGATTCCATCGCCTTTTCCCACTCAGGTATCCCTTTTGCCTCTGAATATGTCTGAGGCTCATAAACACCGTGAATGTTGGCCATGAGAGCAAAATTCACTGTAGACTGCTGTTTGCCCTTGTTTCCGGATGATCTACCCTCGATGAGCTCATCAGCATGAAGATCACTGATAGTCTTAGCCCACCATTTCGGCCGGAGAGTAGAAGTGCCAACATCAGATGTAACAGGAGGAGCTGGATCCGGTTGTGGATCGAAACAAAGTTCAAGAGGGAGATTTATCATTATCTAGAGGAAACTCGTGTTGAGCATCATCAAAGACTAGGTCTTCGCTACATCCCTCCCATCGTGAACTCTTAACGGAAGTCGGATTAATTCCACATCAGAGCCTCAGGGAGGTTGACTTCTAATGCCGTAATGTGAAGAAGAGGAAATGGACTTGCTCTCATCAAAGACAACATCACACTAAAGATAAGCAGACGCATCGCTAATCAGGATCAATCAGCCTATATGCCTTATGGTTGTCACTGTACCCTGTGAACATGAGTTTCTGGCTCTTGGAATCCAACTTAGTGCGCTTGGCCTCTGGAATCCAAACATACACAAGAGAGCCAAAAACCTTCAAATGACTGATCCTGGGTTTGTAATCAGACCAAATTCCTCGTGGAGTCTTAACAAGATGAGGTGACCTATTAAGGAGATAGACTGAAGTATTGACTGCTTCTGCCCAAAACTTGGTAGGAACACTCCTGTGTTGCAACATGGAGCGAGCCATCTCAACAATCGTACGATTGCGTCGCTCTACAACACCGTTTTGCTAAGGAGTGTAGGGTGTAGTCAACTGATGTTTTATCCCATGAGTATCATAGAAGTTGGAGAATGCACTAGAACAGAATTCCCCCCATTATCTGACCTAAGAGTTATGATACAAGAACTAGACTCTTTTTCAACCAAGGCCTTAAACTTCTGAAATACATTAAAAACTTCTAATTTCTGCTTAAGAAAGTACACCCACATTTTCCTACTATAATCATCAACAAAGCAGAAGAAAGTACTTTGCAACCACATGTAATAGCGCAGACATAGGGTCCACAAATATCGCGATGAACTAATTGAAGTACCTTAGAAGCGCGCTAAGAGTCGCCATCCTTGAACGGTGTGCGATGCTGCTTCCCGGCCTGACAAGCACCACAAACGCCCTGATGCTGAGTCTGAATGTCAGGTAAGCCATCTACAAGTCCCTCCCAAGCAAGCTGTAGAGAGATAGTGCACGCTCAAGTGCCTGTACTGCTGGTGCCAAAGACTGGTGACAGCTGAATTTTTGGCTGCCAAGGCTAACTCTGGAGAATCACCAGTGTCCACAAGCCTGTAAAGGCTATGATCCTCTATCCCAACGGCCACTCATTGTGCGCAGTGTCAGTGGATCAACAATCAACATCTATGCGAAGCTGAATACCATATCCATCCGGGAGAATGCCGATAACTGACCGATCGAGAAGATTGATTTCGAGTATCGTACATAATATACGCTGAGGAATATGAGATCCCTCCCGCCTAAATTGAACTCCGAATAAAGGCTCGTGTCGCATTAACCGTATTCCTCACCTCCTCCAAAAATCTCTGAGTCAGTGCAAGGGGAAAAGTCTGTGAACCAGTCACGCCTATGTGAGAAATGACACGAGGCACCAGAATCTATATACCAAGCAGAGGATTTGACATGGTCTGCGGGCCTCTTTGCCATGAGTGCATAAAAGGCATATTCCTTCTGCTCAGAGTGCTTGGTGAAATTCACTTTCTGCTGAAACCCTCCCTGCTTCTTTTGCTCAGAAGCCAAACGAGCATGACAATCTTTCTTGATGTGGCCAAATTTATGACAGTAGTTACACTGAACATTTTTCTTCTTCGGGCTGGTGGAGGTCTGACTTGAGCCTTTCTACTGTGAAGGCTGACCTTTCCCTTGATGCTTCGGATGGGTTTTAGCTGCAAAAGCCTACTCCGTGGAGGATGATGATTCACTGCTACCGAACTGTTGTCTCCAGCGATCCTGCTGCAACAGGATAGTGCACAGATTTGGAAACTTAAGATCAACATTAGCAGACGTAATGTTGAGAGTCTCTATGAAGTGTTCATAGGACTTCGGAAGACTCTTTAGGGTGATCACGACCATGTCTTCCTCCTCCATTTTCCGACCAATCGCCTCCAATTGATCTCTGATCTCCTGGATTTTATTCAGGTGCGCTTGCAGGGTTGTCTTCTCATCCATCATGATAGAAAACAGCATATTCTTCAAGAAAAATGCACGACTTTTGTCGGAAGTTTCATGCAAACCCTTCAAGTGATCCCAGATCTCCTTAGCTGATTTTCCAAGTGGAATCTGAGGGAGCTAATCATCAGTAACCGGAAGCTTAATAAGCATGATGGCTTCATGATTCTGCTCATCAAACTTATCCTGATCCTTACCCGCCGTGTCGGGACGAGTAGCTTTGCCGAGGATCATCTGATCAAGGCAGCGGTATTCAAAAATTGTCAGCATCCGCTGCTTCCAGGTGTTGTAATTCTTGCCATTAAATCTCTGATTGCCCTCCAACATTAAATTACTTAAACTAGCCATCTTTACGCTTTTCGAGGCACAAAAAACGAGGTACTGAGAAGAGGTTGATGCACGAAACTCGAGGCATGAATTCCAATGCAAAAAATAGAGGCAGATTCAGATACAGACTGTAGAAAGTACAGTGTACGTATGGCACAAAATTTGAGGCACGGAAAACGATGCACCCAAAAAATTTGGAGACCAACCCAGTTGAGCTCTCAAAAAACCCACCAGGAATCTGCAATCAGAAAAAAATTTCGACATGATCTGAAGAGTGAAAACCCTAGTCAAAATTGCAGGATGCCCTAGCCACCATGAAAGCTTCAAAATTTGCAAAAAAAGTTTCTGAAACCACCATAAATCTGAAGAACTCGAGCAAGAAGTTGCAAAAGAAAAATGTAACTACAGGAAGAGATATTGTGGCCTGAAGATGTATAAGAAAAACGCATTCAGGCTTCTCTAAAGCACGTCACCAAAAGATCAATCGTGCGTCTAAAACCTGCGACAAACAATGCGTCTTCCTAATACCGACGCCTGGGAAACCCTAGACGCGTGTAGGAAACACAAACGCGCGGCCAAGCAGTGAAAAACGCAAGCAAAAATAAAAAACGTGTCCAGAATGCGGCCACAAATCTTCACGTCGCGCCAGGGAACAAATGATTCACGGCCAAATAAGAGTAGAATGCAGAAAGCGACCTTCAGCTTTCAAACGCGTTCCAGAGAAAAAGGAATCCGCACTAAGCAAACACGAAATCGCCACAGAAACCCTCGAATTTCTTTCAGAGGAGCCACGATTAGATCACGAAATTGCTACCATGAGAGTCATGATTTTCATCACGAAAATCTTTAAACAAAAACCCTCGAATTTCGAATTACAAAAGCTACGAATTTTCCTGGTGCCCAAGATTGCTCGAGATTTTCAAAAATTATTTCGAAAAAATTTTAAACAAAATAATTTCAAAAAGAAATTATAATTTTTTCGAAAAAATTTATTCGCCTGGGCTCTGATACCATATTACATAGGTAATTGGTAAATAAATCTATGTATTAAACAATGAGCAAGACGCTCAATAAATAGTTTACAAGATTTACAAAAAACGGAAAGTTTCTAAAAAGAAACTCTAGATAAGATCGGAGACGATTTTATCACTAAATTACAATAAATTACAATATTGAGCATTAATAAATAAATAATAAACATTATTTTAATACATATGGTATGCAGTTTCATGTTTTGCTAGGATGGGCACTATATGATCCCTAACTGCATCTACTAGAATTTTCATGTCCATTTCATTGTTTTCTATCCATTGAGTTTTCTCAGGTTCAGACTTTGTTTCCTTCGTATTTTCTCTCACAAGTGAATCTAGCTTATTCTCTCTAAGGATCATCATGATTCTAAATTTCCATGATGTGAAATTGTCTGCTCCTACAAGACGATCTTCAAATCTGATCATACTTGACATTATGAAGAATGTGAAGTGAATTAGATTCTAGAAAAATTACGAATTTTCTTGAGCAATTTGATATTTAGATTTGATTTGGATTCACACAACGTGGCTCTGATACCATGTAAATGTAATCAAATCTTTTATCAAAAATGAGAGACTAAGGGTTCTAAAGAGATTCTAAGTTTCCAGAATTCTACTCAAATTCTAAGACAAATTTTCTTGAGCAATTTGATATTTAGATTTGATTTGGATTCAAACAACGTGGCTCTGATACCATGTAAATGTAATCAAATCTTTTATCAAAAATGAGAGACTAAGGGTTCTAAAGAGATTCTAAGTTTCCAGAATTCTACTCAAATTCTAAGACAAATTTTCGATTTCCAGATTTATACTGAATGTGTTGATTGTAGAACATTAATGATTTTGATGTCTGCATATAAGATTGGAATCATCTTTTGTATGTAAGGAGACCCGCCTCCAAGGGATGCGTCTCTTGAGAGGACGTGTCTCCACACGTGGAGACACGTCCGCTCAAGGGACGTGTCCTTTTAGGCGCGGGTTCCTCTCACAACCGATGATCATTCAGTTTAAACAAACTTAGTGTATAAACACACCCTTACGCATGGCGGATGTATAACAAGAATCCCAAATTTTAATCAATGCGAATTCTGAACATCATTTAGATAACTTTGATTTTATACATGCTTTATAAAATTCGATTATTTACTTATTTCCAGAAATATTAAACATGAAGAGTATTTGATCTTATATAAACGATGATGATGCTTATAGCAATCATCGATTATATCTGACCTAAGCTACCATTCATTAACAGATATCAAATGGAATTCGATCCTAGAAGGATCTCTCGTTAATTGAATTATATAATGTTCAATCCTGCTTGAAATACCCGATCTTTCTTCTCAGAACTGCATGAAGGATACGCTGTCGTCAAATATGTCCTGTGCTCTGTACATCCAAGCCTGAATCAAAACTCTATCTTCTCTTTCTAATCTGCTTAATTTTGACTGAGATGAAACCAATATATATTATTTTCTTAAAACCTTGATACTTACTCATCTTCTTGGAATTCTATCTGAGCAGACCATGCCAAAATATTATGGACTGATGTTGGATTAAATATGAACTAAGAGTAACCTTTAGCAAAGATAGTTAAAGTGCTCCTTACTTAGCCTTCAAATAGATCATAATGTTTTTGAATTATTGTGAAAGGAAATATTGTTTTTGAGTCTCTCCACGTCTGTTTCATCTCTGTTAATCTGTAAAGGAAACTTCACCAAATTGAAAAACTTATGTCGAAGATAAATTCTTGAAATAATAAATAAACGGAATAAGAATATTAAGTGTCGAGCAAGGGTGAGAGTGTTGATGGCACAGGAGTGCCAGTAATGATAATGAAAAATCCTTGGCCAAGGTATGATGCCAGTTAGGCATTGGTCAACTATCATGAACCAGATATACTTCTGGTCAGAATGATCCTTCTGGTTAGGAGATACCTACAGAGGAGGGATCGACCAGTGGTATAGGTTCATGACACCAGGCTCAGAATGGCATGACAATAATTTGATCCATGTGATTACCCTCATGAAGGGTCAGGTTCTTCAGTTGAAGAAACTCAGGGAACCAATAGGTCTTGGTTGGGCGGAAAAGCCCTTGATATTTCTCTCTCTCAACGATAAAGATGTTCAAGCAATTCAGCATGATGATGATGTCGAATTGTATTCTTTATCTCTCTCGTAATTCCAGGTACATGCATTTGTCAATTTAAGTTTACTATCAATGCTGCAATAAATTGTTATTTCCTATTAGTTAAATGTTCATACATAAAAATCTGCAATTGATTAGTTAGACAGTTACTTGTTTCATTCAGCTGAAGTGGAAATTCTGAAATTAGTAAATCAATATAAAGAAGTTATTTTCTTTCCTTCAGTTCGTTAATTGTTTAAATGGGAACCCTAGATAGATAGTTAGTTAGTTCTTGCCAGATGAAAGTTGGCAGTTAGTTTTTTTTTCCATCCCTTAAACCATAGGATGATAGCTGTTACATTTGTTTCAAAGAATAGTAGTTATTTTCCTTTTGTAATTTTCTGTTATATGTTTACAATTAATTGTTTTCCTATTAGCTGAAAATGAAAACAAAAAGTTAGTTGATGAATTGTTATGATGTAACAACTTCAAATGTTTATCTTTCCATTCAAAATTTGCAAGGAAACCCTAGCATGAAAACAAGTTAGTTGCTTTTCAGCTGAAAGCTAGTAGTTAGATTCCTTTCTTAACTGTAGAATAGATGGAGTATTACATAAGGTCTGTTGAATTTTCATGATCAGATGTAAATGCACAGAAAAATAATTCGAAATCAGACAAAATAACACAGCACATACCCTGGGAAAACCCTCCTCTTGAGGGAGAAAAACCCAGCAACAAAGATCTCTCTTTTATATAACAATAATGGCAACAATTCACTTTACAATGAGGTCTAACACAAGACCAATGTACAGCACCTGGTAAGATAGAATAATAGATAGCAACCTAGCAGTAACCGAATTGACTGTACACAGATCTGGCTATATTCGCATTAACCAATGGTTCACAACCTGCTGTGAATGAATTCGCACTGTCATGATGCATTGCACTGGAAGGTCTTCGAACTGTAAGATCTTCACACCTTATAAGGTTCGCACTAATTAGAGTCATGGCGCTGTATATATTTGCCCTGTATCTTGAATTCGCACTTCACTTAACATATTCGCACTTGAAGATATATTCGCCCTTGATGATACAGAACTGAAAATAACCGAACTCAGCTCGTTCATTTCAATGGATGAACCAGGGAGTATATATACAGGTTAGGGAGGTCGCACCTCCTCATCTCATAAGGTCGGCCAAGATAAATATCAATTACAATTCAATAATGTCGGCCTCAATATAATCACAAACAATATAAGATGGGTTGGCCTCAATAACATATGTCGGCCTTGATAAATATGAAATATCTTCTAATAAAAGATCAACATGAATTCTTTTATGTCGGCCATAGTATGAAATACAAACAATAAATATAAATTGTATAGCCAACGGCTATCATCCAATTTATGATACCACGAAGGAGCTGAGCTGGAAGGAGCTACCGAAGCTACTATATCATTAACACTCCCTCTCAGCTAGGGAGAGAACTTCCAGTTGCATAATATGAATCATCTCCAAATGAGGTCCATCTACCATCATTGCCTGCAATCAGATATAAAGAGAGAAATATCACCTCAATGTGATATCAACCATCTCATCGTTAAGTACTAGTGTTCATCACTTGCGTGATGTTGTCACCTCAACGTGACTTTCACCATGGCTCTCCCAGAGGGTGAAACACAAGTACAAGAAGATCATCACGGACTCTCTCACGTGATGTTGTCATGGAGTCACACACATGACATCCACCATGACTCAACTCAGAGGGTGGAAACAAGGGCTTTCACCTCAAATTCTTCCGTCACAGAAGAAAGTGCAATAGTAGTATAAGGTTCATCACTTATGTTGATGTTGTCACCTCAACGTGACTTTCACCATGGCTCTCCCAGAGGGTGGAACACAAGTACAACATATGTCATGGAGTCGCACACATGACATCCACCATGACTCAGCTTAGAGGGTGGAAATAAGGGCTTTCACCTCAAATTCTTTCGTCACAGAAGAAAATGCATTAATAAGGGATTTCACCTCGAACTTCTCTCACAGAGAAGAACTCATTAAGCAAGGCTCATTGATACTGAGACTCATACTCAGTCAAGGCTGGATTCTCCACCATACCAAGCTTGTCTCGAAAGTATACAAACTTTATCCTGGCGAAAGGCTTGGTGCGAATGTCTGCCATCTGCTCATCAGTGCTAATGTACCTCAATTGTACAGCCTTCCGCAGTACCATATCTCTGATATAGTGGTACTTGATCTCAACATGCTTGTATCCGTCATGAAGCACAGGATTGATAGAAAGCTTCACACAACTCTGATTGTCACAATGAATAATAGTAGGCTCCATTGATTTTCCAAACAATCCTGCAAGGAGCTTACGAAGCCACACTGCTTTCCGAGTTGCCATGCAAGCTGCAATGAACTCGGCCTCTGTTGTACTCAGCCCTACTGAAGACTACTTCCTGCTACACTAGAAAGTCATAGCAGACCCAGCCTGAAGAATACCTCAATCCATATCCAACTGTGCCACGCAAGTATCTCAGGATATGCTTAGCTGCAACAAGATTACCATCTTCTTCAGGCTCAGCAAGCTCCCTCTAAATCTTCAAGCACTTGCATCAACCTTCTGACCTCTTCACCCAAGATTTCCTACAACACTTTGACTTAGATAAGTGTTTTTCCAGCGCACACCTCTAGTACTGTAGAGAGTTCAGGATAGTCCTCCTTGACCTCATTCCAGGTCTCACTATTCTGAATAGGTTTGCGGAGCTACCAATGATAAATCCAAATGACAGTTTTGAGAAATTTTGATCTCAGTAGCTGTGCAATATAGTAATCTTCTCTTCTTTTTAGTGAGTTACAAAACTCCCTCTTGATCCCTGCTTCAGAGATTGCAAAGAAGACTTTCTGGAAGTGAACTCCCTCTAGCCACCAACTCAGTCTCATGGCTGCAAGTTGTGACTTCATGCTTGATCATTTCTTTGGTTATCATACCTTACTCATAAGATGCCTCAATCTTTTCATTGCTAAGCAATCTCTCATCACTTTCCTGCTTCTAGCTGTTCACAAAGCATTTAGAGAGAGATTACTAACAGATTATAATTATCCAAGGAGATATCAAGACTAGAATCATACAAGGTTTACTATCTTAGGTTATAGCATGAACACATAAGAATTTATGCACAATGTTAGAACATGAATAAATAAATCAACCTGAAAGAGAAATATATCAAAAGATCAAACTAAAGGGATAAGGAAACTTATCTTTATATAATTTTGATATAACTCTTTCTTTCATCTTTTACTCCTCTCGAGAGTGCCAAACTCAGCACAATCAAAACACAATCTGCACAACTACAGATTTCTTGAAAGCATTATGCGGTTAGCATGTAGAACCAGCTCTCTCCAAGAGTCAAGGCTCTAACACAGTTCATGCATTAGAGAATGATATCGATGTGATCAACCTATCACAACGAAAATGCAATTCTCTTTTTCATCTCAAAGTCACACTCAGAGATCTACATGATTAGTATGAAGCAACTCACAATAGATAATTTGAAGTCTTCAAGGGATCTTTATGCTAGAGATCACAACTCAAGAGAAATTACGATCTCTTCATACTAATCACACATTATCCAAATAAATGATATAACAGAAATTCAGCCTAGAAGGGTGATTTCCACAAAACAAAAAAAATACTTATCTCTTAAAGTATTCGGATGGATGCAATAACTAGACAGAGAATGGAACGCTGCTCTTGCCCTCAAATCAGTCCACTACTTTCACGGCTTGAACACAGGCCCTTTTGCAGGGTTAAATTTGAACATGGTCTTTGACCGTTCAAATTTACAATGCACACTATTTCCAACTGCAATCCACCAGATTAGCAACAAACAATGAATGAAGGTGACACCAAATGATCTCATCTACTGGATCACAATTCAAGAGAAACATAATCTTTACTACACACATGATAAAGCATTATCAAATCTGTACAACTCAACAAACTGAGTAAAAAGTATAAACAACAAAAAACAAATACTTATCTCTTGATTGATTTGGTTGCAGCCATTTTGCTCTTCCTAACCATCATCATCTTCGCCTGATGATGTACTGTTGAAAATACTTCTATTGTAAATTGTTATCAAACCACTTCAAATCTGACAATGATTCTCTGGTATGTTACAGCCATATGCAAATTCATAACTTCTGGAGCAAGGATTGATTCCGTTTGGTATACAATATTTTCCTGTCACAACTCAGCTTACACCCAAAAATGAAGGCGACTGCAATTTTCAGTCACAGCTACATCAGAGAATAAGCATAAGCATAGTGCAACAACGACATCACTGAATGCTCTCATAGCCATCGATCCACAAATACATTGAACCAACATGAGTTCACTACACGCACATGTTCATAGCAATAAAAAATTTGAAAGTCCACGCCTTAGTATATATGAATTAAACCATAGGCTGCTATCTCAAAAAATAGACTACAAGCATTTTCCACAGAATTATATTCGACTCAGCTGCAAGATTCGTCCATCCCTTAACTCCATCTCATACCATCGGCTAAGGCAAAGTAAAAACAAATTAATCCGCACTAGAAGAATAACGTGCAGTCGGGTATTATCTTCAATGTCTCATTTCTTAATGAATGCCAACAAATGCATATTGATTGGGAACTGGCGTTACAAAGTGAGTATGGCGCACGCATTTTCTTTTTGCAACCATTGAAAGTTATTTCACCACTCAGACTTCATGAACACATCATCCATAGCCTGTAGCCGACACCATACAACCTTCGACCACCTTTGAAATTATATACTAAAATGGTGGCCGCTATGATGTCGACAATAATCATTCCTTACGGCTCCGATTTTATTTTTGTCTTCTATACAGAATGCGAATTTCTCTGCTTACACAAATCTGATCAGGTCTTGTCTTAAACCTGCTCTGATACCATGTTGAATTTGCATGATCAGATGTAAATGCACAGAAAAATAATTCAAAATCAGACAAAATAACACAGCATATACCCGGGGAAAACCCTCCTCTTGAGGGAGAAAAACCCAGCAACAAAGATCTCTCTTTTATATAACAATAATGGCAACAATTCACTTTACAATGAAGTCTAACACAAGACCAATGTACAACACCTGGTAAGATAGAATAATAGATAGCAACCTGGCAGTAACCGAATTGACTGTACACAGATTTGGCTATATTCGCATTAACCAATGGTTCACAACCTGCTGTGAATGAATTCGCACTGTCATGATGCATTGCACTGGAAGGTCTTCGAATTGTAAGATCTTCACACCTTATAAGGTTCGCATTGATTAGAGTCATGGAACTGTATATATTTGCCCTGTATCTTGAATTCGCACTTCACTTAACATATTCGCACTTGAAGATATATTCGCCCTTGATGATACAGAACTGAAAATAACCGAACTCAGCTCGTTCATTTCAATGGATGAACCAGGGAGTATATATACAGGTTAGGGAGGTCGCACCTCCTCATCTCATAAGGTCGGCCAAGATAAATATCAATTACAATTCAATAATGTCGGCCTCAATATAATCACAAACAATATAAGATGGGTTGGCCTCAATAACATATGTCGGCCTTGATAAATATGAAATATCTTCTAATAAAATATCAACATGAATTCTTTTATGTCGGCCATAGTATGAAATACAAACAATAAATATAAATTGTATAGCCAACGGCTATCATCCAATTTATGATACCACGAAGGAGCTGAGCTGGAAGGAGCTACCGAAGCTGCTATATCATTAACAAGGTCGAGCGGCTTTTTTTATGATTAAAAGAACTTAACTTCAGATTTGTAAAACTAATTTTCGAATTTCCATCTAGTAGTTGTTTACCTTTTATTCCCAACACTTGCAACAATAATATAAGTTCATTTTTTTAGATTTATTGGCATTGTCTAAGGGGTTGAGCTTAATTGGTTAAAGCATTGAATTCTCATTGTGGAGACCAAAGTTCAAATCCCAAAGGGATATCTAATATGGAATTCTATGCTGTGACTTTTGGCCTTCCATAGTTGGGCTTGTAGTTGTAAATTTTAATGAACAGATTAATGCACAGAAAATTAATTCAAAATCAGACACAGCAACACAGCAGATACCTTGGGAAAACCCTCCTCTTGAGGGAGAAAAACCCAGCAACAAAGATCTCTCTTATATATATAAATAGTGGCAACAATTCTCTTTACAATGAGGCCAATCACAAGGCCAATCTTCAGCACTACACAAGATGCAATGGCAAATAATAATCTGTACCTCTCTAATATCTAACTCTGCCCTTGCATAAATTTGCAATCTGCTCTTGATGAAATTCGCACTTAAATGAATCGAACTTTTTCTTCTTGCTTGATGATCACAATGAGAACGTGATCTCTTATTTATACATCTTGAAGAGACGCCTCCTTTTATTTAATACAAGTAGGCCAAAATAAAGGTATATCCAATAAAAGATAAATCGCACCAAGAGGAGGTCGGCCTTTAATACAAGAGACGTGCCTTTACATTTAATGATTATTTGCTTTAACAAATCAAAGTGACACATAATAATTACGCCTCTTGGGATCTTATAAATTAAATAGCTTATAGCTATCATTTAATTTATTCGCCAAGGAAGATAGCTGGAGTATTATATCGATGCTGCATGATATCATTAACACTCCCTCTCAGCTAGAGAGAATACATCCAGCTGCTCAAAACAAATCACCTCAACATGATGTCCATCACATTGGCTACAACCAGATGTGAAAAGAAGAGTATCACCTCAACATGATATTAGATATCGCCTCAACACGATATCAACCATAATGGCTACAACCAAACTATGGTAAGTACGAGTGTTCATCACTTGCGTGATGTAGTCACCTCAACGTGACTTTCACAAGTACAAGATGTGTCATGGAGTCTCACACATGACATCCACCATGACTCGGGCTCAGAGGGTGGAAACAAGGGCTTTCACCTCAAATTCCTCCATCTCAGAGGAAAATGCATTAACAAGGGCTTGCACCTCAAATTTCTCCGTCTTAGAGAAAAATGCATTAACAAGGGATTTCACCTCGAACTTCTCACTCAAAGAACTCATTAAACAAGGCTCACTGATACTGAGACTCTTACTCAGTCAAGGCTGGATTCTCCACCATACCAAGCTTATCTCGAAAGTGCACAAATTTTATCCTGGCGAGAGGCTTGGTGAGAATATCTGTCGTCTGCTCATCAGTGTTGATGTACCTCAACTGTAAAACCTTCCTCAGTACCATATCCCTAATGTAGTGGTACTTGATCTCAACATGTCTGGTTCTATCATGAAACATAGGATTGACAAAAAGCTTCACACAACTTTGATTATCACAATGAATGATAGTAGGCTCCATTGATTGTCCGAACAATCCTACAAAGAGCTTACGAAGCCATATTGCTTCTCGAGTTGCCATACAACTACAATATACTCTACCTCTGCTGTACTCAATGCTACAGATGACTGCTTCTTGCTGCACCAGGAAATCATAGCAGAACCCAAACTGAAGCAACAACCAGAGGTGCTCTTTCGATCTGTGACACAACCTGCCCAATCAGAATCAATAAAACCATGTAACTCCAAATCTGCATCTAAAGAATATCTCAACCCATATCCAACTGTGCCACGCAAGTATCTCAGGATATGTTTGGCTGCAACAAGATGTATCTGTCTCGGATCACACATAAACTGGCTAAGTGCACTCACTACATAACAAATGCCAAGTCTAGTGTTAACTCAAAGATCCAATCTGCCAGACTTCTAGGCCAAGGAAGTAAAGCATGAGCCCAAGGTCCTTCATCTCAAATTCAGAGGTCAACTCTTTCTTACACTCAAGAATCAAGAGATCTTCTCCAGTAAGGATCAAATCATCAACATATAAAACCAAAATTAATGCTTCACCATTGATTACCTTGAAATAGATATTCGAATCAGCATCATTCTTCAAGAAACCCAAGCTTGACAGGTAACGATCAATCCTTTCATACCAAGCACGAGGAGCCTGCTTAAGACCATACAAGGTCTTCTTTAGTTTGCAAACATGTGACTCCTTCCCATGAACCTCAAATCCATCAAGTTGCTCTATATAAACCTCTTCCTCAATCACTCCATTGAGAAAGGTT
>VDFB02238395.1:0-10145 GCA_007258455.2 Sequoia sempervirens | reverse complement strand
GCCTCTTTGATTGAAATGTCTCATGATTTGGCTTTGTCTCATATAAACTGATCACTTCTCACATTTGATGGAAGATAATTTTGAAAAATGTTCTCTAAAATAACAATATTCCTTTATTAAAATGATGGGGCCATTGCAGATGCTTTTATTTTCTTCGTCCTTCTAAATATTGAGGTAGTGTTTGTTCTTGCATCCCAAGTCTTGCATAGAACTTTAGAGTAGCAAACTTCTCATTTTGAGTTAAAAGAGCTGACTTTATCTGGGCATCATCCCAAAATGAAGCCTTGTCATCCTCCATTGAATTCTATCTCAAGTCCTCTTAAATGAAAATGACACACCTTCTCAAAACATTTCATGCTCAATAACCATATGGAAGAGGCATTAAAGTGAATTGTCTTTAAGTATCTTGGCAGCCCAAATGCTACCTGTCTATCAACCTGTTATAATTTAAGGTGTTTTTAAAATACAGATTTACTAGTTTTTTGCAAATCACGAGCTAGGGTTTCGCAGTAGCTAGGGTTTTGCAAAAGAATTAGGGTTTACAGTTTGTAACCTAGGGTTTTGAGACATGAATGAAGTCGAACATCCAGGGTAAGGGAAAGGATGAGGAACCATCCTCACATTTGGAAAAGAAAGGCTTTAGTAAAATCAAGTGTTTTAATTGTCATGTGTTTGGCCATTATGCATCATAGTGTCTAGACAAGAAGAACCAGGGAAAGCAACAACAAAAGGAGGTAGTTGTGTCTACAAAAACTTAGTTGAAAGAATTTGTTGCCAAGTTTGAGGAGTTCTCAATGGCTTCTTGTCTTTCTACCAGCTCAATTATGAGGAATGCTTGGTATGTGGATAGTGGGGCCTCTAAGCATATGATATCAACCCAAGAGTATTTTACCAATTTCAAGGAACATAATTCTGGAGTTCAAGTCGAACTTGGTGATGATGCCAAGTATCTAGTAGTAGGAGTTGGTACAATTCCCTTTCAACTACAATCAGGGATTTCTATTATTTTCATGATGTTTTGTTTGTTTTGAGTCTCAAGAAGAATTTGCTTTTAGTTTCGATGATGGAAGATAAGGGCTATGTAGTTGATTTCAAGCATCACTAAGTTCTTATCAGATTGAAGGAATCTAGCCTAGATATTACATAGGTGATAGGGTTTAGAGAAGGAAATCTTTACAGGTTATAGGGTGAACTAGTTCTAGCAGCATTGATGAGTAACACTAGTGATTTAGAGCCTTCCAACTTCTAGGAAGTTGTAGGACAATAGGTTTGGAAGGACACCATGGTGGAGTACATCTCTGTCATGACAAACAATGCGTGGGAAATCATGCCAATATTGGAAGGGAATTTAGTTGTGAGTTCTAGGTGGTTCTACAAAACTAGACATGCTATAGATGGTAGCATTGAAAAGTACATAGTGAGGTTTGTGGCGAGAGGGTTCCCCAAAAGGAAGGAGTGGACTATGTGGAGATTTTTCTCTATTCACTAGGTACATTTCCATTAGAATAGTTTTGTCTCTAGTTTTAGTCACGGGTTGGAAAATATATTAAATGGATGTTAAGACAACTTTTCTTAACGGTCTCATTGTAGAAGTGTATATAGAGAAACCTCGAGGCTTTGAGGCGAATGGGAAGGAATTTGATGTTTGTAGGCTTAGGAAAGCCTTGCATGGGCTCAAATAGGCACCTAGGGCATGGTATTCTAGGATAGATGAATATCTGCTAAGTATGAGCTTCAACAAAAGTGAAGTAGGTTCTAATTTTTATTACATAGTTGTTGGGATCGATCTGCTTATTTTCAAATTGTACGTAGATGATTTGCTAATTATAGGTGTAGAGTAGCTCATTGCAGGGTGCAAGGCAAATTTATCTGTTGAGTGTGAGATGAAGGCCATTTGCTTGGTGCATTACTTTTTGGGGTTAGAGGTTTGTTAGAGACCAAGATAGATTTTCCTTGGGCGGTGTAAGTATGTAGTTGAGATCTTAAAGTGATTTTGGATGGAGGATTATAGACCTATGGCCACACCTATGATCACTATTATTAAGTGTGTAATATCTTTAGATTCAGAAGTGATTGATCTCATGTTGTATAGGTAGCTGATAGGTTCTTTGATGCATTTGGTGAACAACTATACAAATATATGCTTTGCATTGAACACCTTGAGTCAGTTCATGGTGGAGCCTAAGTAGGAGCATTGGGTAGCAACAAAACATGTGCATAGATATTTGAAGGGAATAGTGGAGTATGGTTTGAGATATCTTGGAGATGGTGAAGTTATAAGGGTATACAAACTTTGATTAGGTAGGTAGTGGAGTAGATAGGAAGTGCACCTGAAAGTGTTGCTTTAGCTTGGGTTCAAAAATGGTATCTTGGTTCAATAGGAAGCAAACTTTAGTGGTGTTGTGACCTTTTCACACATCGCCCCATTCAAAATGGGGACCCCCTACTTTTTGCTCCATTCTGGTCTTTTGGCTTGGGCTTTTCCTCTTTCTCTCTCTCTCTGTCTCTTTTCCGATGTCTGCCTTTCGAGGGTTGTGCCCGTCACTGAGCTTAAACGTGAAATTGACCAAGTCTGAGAATTAGGGTTTCATCTTTCCTGGTCAGTCCAAGGTCGAACAAAGTGAATAAATTGAAAATTGAGCTTAACAGTGTTGTCTGCATGTTTCCAGCAGGCTCTCAGCAAGTTTTCATCTGATTCCGAGGAACTTACTATTTTTAGTAAGTGTGAAATTACAGGCAATCAGTCAGCATTTTTGAAATTCCAATAGTCACACACGGCATTCCCGAACTGTCGGGCTACTTTCGGCGATTACCATTTAAAATTTAGTGAAAATAGACAGCTTTTCTATTTTTAGTACGGTCACAGCTTCGGGACAAATTTGTGAGTTCGGATCGGAGTTTTTTCTTTGCATGTCACAGATGCTATACGGGTTTAGGTTATAGCCGCCAATGATATAACTTATACAGAGTGAGGGGCGACAACTTTTGAAATTGAGTCTTTCGAGGCTATTTTTTAGGGTTTGCATAGCCGGATGATTCACAATTGGGTTTTAGAGCTTGATGGTGTGACAGAATGAATGATCACTTTCGATAGGAACTTACTATTTTTAGCGAGTCGTCTGGCGGTAAGCTTCCCAACGATTCGAATCACGAAGGTTATTCCTTTGATTACCACAAAATGAGAGCAATCAAAGATCATTTTAATCGCGCATGTAAGCCAGTGCAGGGTTTCAAACTTGATTTGAAAGAGAAGTCAAAAGTCAAAATTTCCGAAAGCCCAGATGTAAACCATCAGCGATCAGAAAATCCCTTCGAGGCCTATCTATTTGGTAAAATTTCAAAATCAATAAAGGGTACTTACTATTTATAGTAAGTCAATTTGAAAAGCACGGCTAAAATAATTACCAGAAATTGAGGAGTGCATGCGTTGATAATCCTTGATCCCGAGGAGTCCGCGTGGTGAGGAACCACATGCATTCAAATTTCAAGTGTCCGGGCGAGGGAGCTATCAAAAACAGCGATTTACTATTTATGACAAATCATCTTAGCGCTGGCTAAAATAAGTAGATTGACTAAAATAAATGATAATACAAGCGGGGAACCATGGCATAAAATAGTCCGCGAGGATCGCGATTATTGCAAAGGAATTTCAAGTCGTTCCGAGCTTCAGAGATGCAAAGTCAGAGGACTTACTATAAATAGTAGGGCATAAAAACTGGCGAAAACGAAGAAAATTCTAAGTCTGGAACTTCATCCAGTAGGCATGGCAAAATGCGCCCAGTTGATGAGGAGGCATGGAAAATTCCTAAGGGTGAAGCTCGTGCACCACACAAGCCAAAATGCGCCCAAGCCTGAGAAAGTCAAATGAAGTCAACGCCTTTCATCTTTCTGCCTAGCCTAAATGCGCCTTCAAGCATATGCCAAGCATGAAAATTTCTAAGTATGAAGTTTATCCTTCACCAGGGGCAAAATGCGCCCAAAGTACAAGTGGTCAAAGAAAAGTCAACACTTTAATCCTGTACGCATGGGGAAATGCGCCCAGCTTGAACTGAGGAAAAGGTTAAAAAAATTTCTAAGTCTGAATATCCTCCACCACCTTCAAAATGTGCCCATCCTCTTCAAGGGGTAAAATGCGCCCAAAAGGCAAATAAGTCAAAGTGGTCAAAGCTTTTTATCCTCCTCCATAGGCAAAATGCGCCCAAATGCATGCATGTCAAGACAAAAAAATGGGAGGTGAAGGGTCACTCCAAGGCGTGGTAAGAGTTTCATCCACCAGCTATGCCAAAATGCGCCCAAGGGAAGAGTGGGTCAACAAGTCAAAGTTTTTATCCTTCAGCTACATGAAAATGCGCTCAAGTTAGAAGAGAGTCAAAAAGGTCAAAGGAATTCGTCCTCCTCACCCTCCTAAATGCGCCCAAAACAAGCATGTGAAGACAAGAAATGAGAAGTCGAAGGGTCATCCCTCTTGCATGCCTAAATGCGCCTAGATTGAGGTGTAAAAAGTGAATGTAAGGTGGTAAGTGAGGTAAGAGATACTTCAAAGCGTGGTAAAAGGTGGTGAATGCTAGGCGTTATCCCTCTTCAAGTCTCAAATGCGCCTAAGGTGGTAAGTATTGGAGAAATTTTCTAAGGCGTGGTGAAGTGATGTGTGTGAGGTGGTAAGTATTGAAGATAATATGCTAAGGCGTGATTTTAAATCCCC
The DNA here is from genome assembly GCA_007258455.2 of Sequoia sempervirens. Lineage (NCBI taxonomy): Eukaryota > Viridiplantae > Streptophyta > Pinopsida > Cupressales > Cupressaceae > Sequoia > Sequoia sempervirens. The sequence goes on along the minus strand of VDFB02238395.1, from coordinate 5,443 downwards.
TCTTCAAATGTTATGCGCCTAAAGGATGAACTAAAATGTGAAGTGAAGCAACTTGCTAGGTGATAAAAAAGATTTTCAAAAGGCAAGGATGAATATTCCCCTTCACACACATAAAACGCCTAAGTTGTTGAGTAAAAATGAAATAATAAAAAATAAAATATTGCCAAGGCGTTGGGACTTCAAATAAATTGCCTTTCAAGTGTGAAGTGAGTGAGAAATAAAATGTGCTAGACGTCCTCATGGAAATTTTTCTGAGTGAAGTTGATGTTTTTCTCCCAAGCAACGATGAGTAAGATCAAATAAAATTTTCTAAGGCAAATTTTCAAAATGCAAGATGATTTAAAAGTTTCTAAGGCAAAAATATTTTCTCCCTTAGAAAATACGCCTAGAGATCAAGGTGGTGAAATTTTCCTTTGTGGAGCACGAGCAAATTTTCTCAGTGGTGAAGTCAAAGAATGATATTAATGCAGGATGAATTCAAGTTCCTCAAGTTAGAGCAACACAGGATGATCACAGGCAAAGAATGAATTTAATTTGATGAAATAATATTTTCTAAGGTTCAAAATTCAAAAATTAAATGAACCCGTTCGTTGGGTACCCATGGATTCGAAGCATTCTGGAGAAAATTTTCTTCTGGGTACTAAACATTTGCGATAATAGATGGATTTCCAAGTCTTCCGCACTTCGCCAACACATTTTCAGTGAAGAATTTAATCAGTGCTCAAATTGTGAATTTTCCTAAGGGGAGAATTTAAAATTTTCTAAGGCAAATTTGAATAAAATGACTTTTCAAAGTGAATTTCTCCGAATGATGAATTCAAGATGAGTTGCCTAGATGATTTTGATTGAATTCTTCGAAGATGAATTTTCCAGAGATGATGAAGAGTTAAATTCGAATTTTAAATGACAGAGTTCCGGCTAGTGGATTAAAAAGATGAATTTAAATTAAATTTTTTCGAAAATAAATTCAAAGATGCCAGTCAAAGTCAAGTTTCTAGAAGAGCAAGATTCCTGACGTCGAGAGACAAGTGTCAGAAATACTAGAGAGGGAAAATTCGAATTCTTGAAGTGGAGTAGTGGAAGTTTAATGCATTGGCTAAAATTGGCTTCTTCTAGAATTCGAATTTTGGCTATAAAATGAAGAGGTTTTTCACTCATTTCTCACAGTTGAAGAAGTCGATTTGCTCTGAGTAAGTTGCTGAAGAGTGAAGCATTGCTGAAGCTTGAAGAAATTCGAAATTTTGCTGAAGAGTGGAGTTTGCTGAAGTTCAAAGTTGCTGAGGATTGAGACTTTTGGAGAGGCGCACTTAGAAGTATGCTGGTACGACTTGAGCTTGTTGCTGAGCCTTGAAAATCTGATGTCAAAGAGTCTAAGAGGTGCGCACTTGCTGGTTAGAGAAGGTACGAATTTGCTAGTGTTGTGGCTGAGGCTCGATTGGTTGCTGAAATTTGAAGTTGCCAGTGTTAGTAGGGACGCCTTGAAGTAAAAAGAGTTAGTGAATTACAAGCTTGTTGATTTAAAGAAGTACGAATTTGAAGATTGCTGATTGTTGGTGCAAAGTACGAATTTATCAAAGCTCAAGTTGCTGATTAAAGATTGTTGAGTAGTGAAGTCACTGAAGTTTACTTAGAAATCTTTTCTAAGTATTGAAGTTCAGGAGAAGAAGCTGAGATGGCTGAGGCAAGGGCGAAAAGTTATTGCAGCTTCTAGAAGTCGACTGCAGCCCCTACACAATGCCTTATTTTATAAACTTAATTTGCTGATGAATGTTTATTGTTTGCAGATGGCTGAGGCAAGGGCGACTGGCAAGGACAATGGTGCATCCAGGCAAGCTGTGATTAAGAAGTTGAGTAAGACATTCATGCCGGAGTCAAAGTTCATCTCGAAGTTGGGCAAGCTGACGGACACCAACTTGGGCTCCATCAACTTGGAGACCTTCAAGAATAGAATGCTGGGCATTGGAAGTCATCGGCCTTCGACCACTTCACACAATATTGTTCGAAGTGGGTTATATGCAGCTGCTGGTTTCCCGCCAGCCATTCAATGCTCGGAGCTGATGATGGAGTGCGCCAATTATTATGAGAAGGATCATCGGTCAATCATGTCACCAAATGGCCAAGTACTAGCCAATCTTACTCCAGCAACCATTGGTGAAGCTTTCGGGATCCCGGTGCACAGGAACATGGTTTATAAATCCAGAGAGCGAGCAGAGCGAATGTACGCTTCTGCATTCGAGAGATGCACGGAGACGATTAACACTCACTGGATGAACACTCCCAAGCCTTCTCGAACGAAGCTGCCGAAGCAAATCATAGCAGAGGACTTGAAGCAAGAATATTGTGATCTCGTCATGATGCTGAGCAGGGTTGGTGGTTGTGCACAGTCATTTATTTTCGAGCCTTGGATGTTTTATTACATCAACCTCGTGCTGGAAGGGAAGGATTACGTCAATTGGGCCGAGATGATCAGTGATAATTTGCATGAGCAGCTCCTGAGCCTTAGAAGAACAAAGACATTTTACATGAGCGCTTACATCATCTATATGTTGGCACGTATGACGAAGTACAGAGGAATCTCTTACAAGGAACCTGTCGGTTGTGGCTCCCACCAGTTCAAGATCTATGATGCCTGCCCGTAGTTGCATTTGGCAAGCACTACTCATTACAAGCGTGTCAATGATGCTTTCACCATGTACATCACGAGATTGCTTCAGGAGCGGTTACATCACAGAATCTCGAGGGAGGCCCAAGAGTTGATTGAAAGGTATGGGTGCTGGTTTATGCAGTTTCCAAGGTTTTCTTATATTAGGCTGCAAGGTTTTTCATCGTACCCATATAGGCTGCCTAAGTACCCAACGGATAGAGTTTTAATGCTAGAGATATCTAGGCAATTGCTTGCCTATGATAAGATTCAAAAGAAGAAGAAAAAGGGAGGAGTAGAATTTCCAATTGTCATGGGCAACTCGGATGAAGTGTGTCCCTCAATACAGGCAGCTAGAGAGGCTGAAAGTGAACTTCAATTTTATCACTTTTCATATCACACCAGCCGACAGCACTACGACCCACATCATAACATCAAATGGGTATTGTCAGAGGAGTTTAAACATAAGGCCACCATTGAGGATTATTGGGCTGATGCAGCAGATGAAATTGAAGTCAGGAAAAGGATGTTCTCCCGGTTGCCGATTACTTTGATCAGGGAGTGTGAAGTTGTGCCGGTCCTGCACTGTGAACGAGGATATGGATGTTGTCCATCCTACCATGCGCCAGCTTAGAGATACTCCACTTCCACCCCCAGATTGGTCAGAGCCTGAGATTGCTGATTTGGACACACTTTCTATCCCGGTCTTGACATTCAGCAGAGCATGGGTTGATAGGCGAGTAAACAGGTTGAAGAGTAGGTCAATTGTTTTGACTTACAACATGATGGGAGATCATAGGACGCCCACCACTAGCAAAAAGAAGCAGATCACACGAGGTCCAGAGTCCAGAAAGAAGGAGATAGTTCGACAGGAGCCTACTCAGCCAGAGCCTCCACGAGTCACAGCTTTGCATCACACCATTGGAGACACATTCTCCAAGTATACAGAGGTCTCTTTATTTGGTCGACAGAGGAATACACTAAATTAGGTGCAAGTGGTATAGATAATATTCACCTACCTGAGAGAGTCGTTGGCCAGAGCGCCAACGACCCGGTAGTTTGATCACAGGATGATGAGGGGACTATTAATGACCCTCGCCCAGCAAGAGTTAGAGGCGCTATGAATGATGATGATGATATTGTTTCAGGAGACATCACCACTTGAGGACGAAGGAGCCCCGCCCGCATCGATGTAGAGGTTGAGCAAGTTCGAAGTAGAGGCGCAGGGAGCAAAGCAGCCTTTGATATACAAAGACAATGTGCCCGATTGGCTTAAGGATAGAATGAGAAGAAGCCCTGTTCGAAATTGATCCAGCAGCTTGAGATGGAGGAATTTCAATCAGATCGCTGCACCTCCACGTAAGAAGAAAGCTGTGAAAATTTTCTCAAAATCTCCACTAGGATGGCTCTCGTGACCTTCACGCTGCCGCGTTACGTTGATTGCAGGATCCAAATGAAGCGTTATTCGGTAGAATTATGTGGTCACGACTTTGGATTTGGGACGCCCCATTGGTGCGCAAATTGTAGAGTGTGATAACTCCTATCTTGCCCTCAAAGATAGATTGTTCAAGAAGGAAGGAAAATACAAAAGGTTGAAAAGAGAACACAAGGCTTTAATCGGGTATATGCAGCAGTTGTCTCGTTCTCGAGGGCATGATGTTCCAGTTATAGAGCCTCCAGCGGAGATACCTAGAGAGTCCATCAGCTGGGTTTGGTAGAATTGGGAGCATGGCACAGGAAGCGCATAAGGGTCAGCCAAGTGGAGTTCGTACGGTGACCGGTGTTTATGGAGGACCTTATTTCGCCAACAGCCTCTAGCATTTTGGCACGTAATGGAGACAGCTTGATCATGCTTAAAGCGAGCGCTTCACCTTATCGTGAGCAGAAAGTAATTCAGCGTCTTGAGGCGTTGAGACATGTTCCGTTGCGATTGCTGATTGATGGAGGTGTCATTCAGGAGAATGACAGGTATGATTTCTCGAGATGGTATTCTTCAGCAATCACGGGGCGTGGTTTCTTCGACGCTGCACAGGCAGATTCAGCCAGGGTACATAAAGCTATGGCCAATATCATTGATGGAGTTCAGAATACTTTCGAGGCCATATTTGCTAGTCGGTTGAATCCAGAGGAGGTGAATGTTGATAATTTGAGGGGTAGGCTGGTACCTTTCTTTTCAGAGGTAAGGACCTTTGTACAAGATGATTTCGAGAATACTTCTACTTTCTCCGCCTTGATCCAGAGCACGCAGGATTCTTTAGTTGCTTGGAGAAAATCTTGTACGAGGCATGAGTATTCAGTCACAGTGTTAGAGTTTCAGCTAGATTGTGTTCCACCCATTTCAGTTCAAGAAGTTGAGTCAGACTTGGCAAGTTCAAGTGAGTTTGAAATGCAGCTGCAAGTGGGAATGCACTACTGGACGAGGATCTTCTAGAAGACTGATTGTGGGCATTTATTGCCTTTACTATTTTTGGGAGTGAGTGGGAATCTTTGATTCATTTAATGTACCACTCCCTATTCTGGTAGTTTTTAGGGTTAGGGCTGAGGTGGCACGATTCTGGCCACTCTATTGATTGTAACCCTAGCCATCTTTTGAGACTTGGCTAGCTATATAAAGGGGGAGTCCTATAAGAACCCTGGTGGTTCTCAACCCTTATCCCTGACTGAGAATTTTTGTTTTTTGCACGTTTTGTATTTTTTTGTGTTTTGAGGGTTTTTGCATAAAAACAAGAGAGCTGCGATTTTCTAAAATAAATGCTTGAAAAATCCAAAATAAATCTAAATGCAAAGAAAAGGCTTTGATCT
>VDFB02238388.1:0-10744 GCA_007258455.2 Sequoia sempervirens | reverse complement strand
ACTCAAACTTGTGCCAACATAAAGGCCAGTCAAGATACTTTGGTCCCTAATAATCGAGAAGCTCATACTAGTACTTCTCTAAAGATTGACACACAAATCAGTCAATTGACCAATAGCTTTGACAAAAAGATGAAATTCAAGGATCATGGAGTTGGAGAATACTCCCTTTGTCTTGTCAATTTACCTACATCACCTCGATCACATGGACAACCATCTATCAAGGAACATCAAACATCAGCAGCATCAACATCAAAGCAAACACCAATAGAGCCAATTATAAAATTTAATGGACAATTCATCAAAGAAAAATTCCCCATGGAACATCCTGAGGATATAGAAATTTTAAATTGGCTCTATAAAGGTGAAGATGAAGTAGTCTCTAATGTTAAATTACCCACGGACAAATATGGAAAAGGGTACTCAATCATGCAGAAGATGGGCTATGATGAAGGTCCTATCGGAAAAAGGAAGGAAGGAGTAGTTGAACCTATTCACCTTCACGGACTTGCTGCAAAAGAGAAAACTGGATTAGGTTATGATACTCACTCCAAAAAAAACACATCCAAACAACTACATGGCGCTGTCTTCGCATTGCAAGAAAGCTCAGATTCGCAAGAAGCATGCTTGACAACAGTTCAGAATTTCGTGGATAACAATTTTGACACAGACTCGGCTGAATATGAATGGGACACCATTTACAATGATGAATTTTGGAGAGATAAAGAGGTTGATGTAATACACCAGTATGCCCCAACTCTAATTGAAGGTGAAGGGTCAGGGTCCCAACCACAAGAATCTGAACCACAAATCAACTATGATTCTAGTGATACTGAGTTAGATCTAAATGAACAAGATTATCATGAGGATAGTATCATCATTGACTCACGTCATACCTCGGATCCTACCGATCACTCTGTTATGACCATGACCATAGCCGATTTCGCACAACCTAACGATCCTATACCCTTGATTTATCCGGATCTCATTGATTGGGATTCATCTGAACCTATCAATATACCTATGTTTCCAAGTGATGAAGCTATCGTAAACTTCCTTTCCGCAGATGATACAAATGATTGTTCCACCAGTGATTTTCGACATAGAGTTTTTGATCAGGAGAGTGTCAAGTCTCCTAGCTGCAAAAGTAAAAGCAAAAAAGAAAGATCTAATGGTGAAAACCAGAATCTGGCAGTATTAGATCAAATAAAAGATAAAATAAAGAGCGTATCTGATGGTGAAAACCTCTTAGAGGCACCAAACGATGGGAATTTTGACACTCTCCCGGAGCACTACCATGAGCGATCGCCTATTCTGATTGAGTCTACAAATGCTGTCGATCTCGAGACTTCTGACAAACCAAGAATTTTGCAGTTAGCCGCATCTATGACAGAGAAAGAAATACCAAAGTTTATGGAATTCCTGAAAGCAAACCAAGTCAATTTCGCATCGTCTTATGCTGACATGCCTGGTCTGGATCCTGATCTTATCATGCATCATTTGTCTATCAAACCAGGGGTCAAGCCGGTAAAGCAAAAACTCAGAAAAATGCACCCTCATGTTGCATTATTAGTTAAAGAGGAACTGAGAAAACTTCTTGATGTGGGCTTCATCAGACCAATCGACTATGCAGAATGGATCTCCAATATTGTACCTGTATCCAAACCAGATAAAACTGTTAGAATATGTACAGATTTTAGAGATCTTAATAAAGCATGTCCTAAGGATGATTTCCCACTGCCAAATATCGACACCATAGTTGATCTAACAGCTGGCCACGCCATGTATTCATTAATGGACGGTTTTTCTGGATATAACCAAATCAAGATTGCACCCGAAGATCAAGAGAAAACAGCCTTCACATGTCCATGGGGAACTTATTGTTGGAATGTCATGCCTTTTGGTCTGAAAAATGCTGGAGCTACCTACCAAAGAGCCATGACTACCATCTTTCACGACATGATGCATGTCTTCATGGAAGATTATGTGGATGACATATTGGCAAAATCATACACCAGAGAAGGACATCTTGAAGTATTGTCCAAAATATTTGCAAGATTACATAAATTCAAAGTTCGCCTCAACCCTAAGAAATGTGTTTTTGGGGTCAAGTCTGGAAAACTCTTGGGGTACATTATTTCAGAAAAAGGAATTGAAGTAGATCCAGCAAAAGTTCAAGCAATTATGGAAATGCCCCCACCAAAGAACATCAGTCAGCTAAGATCACTACAAGGACGACTTCAATCTATACGGAGGTTCATCGCACAATTGGCTGACAAGAGTTTACCATTCACACATCTACTGCATAAAAATGTTCCTTTTAAGTGGGATGACAAATGTGAATTGGCTTTTCAGAAAATTAAAGAATATCTAATGACTCCACCGGTTCTCATATCACCAGATCCAGACAAATCACTCATCTTATACATTGCTGCAACAGAAACATCTCTGGGGGCACTACTAGCACAAGAAGACACTACCGGGAAGGAACGTGCAATCTACTACATCAGTAGAACATTAACAAGTCATGAGCTCAACTACACTTCTATTGAGAAGGCTTGTCTGGCAGTAGTCTTTGCTTCACAAAAGTTTCGGCATTACATGCTGACCCATACGGTCAATTTGGTTTCGAAGATTGATCCACTCAAGTATTTGTTGAGCAAGGCCTCATTGACAGGAAGGTTAGCGAAATGGGTAATGATTCTAAGTGAGTTTGACATACACTATGTTGACCGCAAGGCCATCAAAGGACAAATTATAGCTGATCAATTAGCAGAAGCACCACTACAAGCAGATCATCCCTTGCATATTGAATTTCCAGATGCAGATGTCTTCACTGCAGAATCCAAACAACCATGGTCATTATACTTTGATGGTTCTTTCACTCAACATGGATCGGGAGCAGGCATACTTTTTGTCACCCCTCAAGGACACACCATTCCTCGTTCATATCGGCTAATGTTCCCATGCACCAACAACATAGTTGAATATGAGGCATTAATCACTGGACTCAAGATAGCACTGGAATGGAGAATAACAGAGTTACAGGTATATGGTGACTCACAATTGGTCATTTGTCAGATCAATAATGACTACCAAACCAAAGATGAAAAACTGCTACCTTATAAAAAGATGGTGGATGACTTCAAGAAATACTTTGTGGACATAAAATTTACACAAATTCCAAGGCTTGATAATAAAGCAGCTGATGCTATGGCTACGATCGCATCATTGTTACAACTCCCGGAAACTCAACATCGTTATGAATTTCTGGTGGAACAATCATTTACACCTGCTTATGATACACCCGAAAGCCAAATCGTTTGTCATTTGGTAGGATCCGATTCGCCTTGGTACGGAAAAATTTATGCCTACCTCAAAGATGACATCTTACCACCTGATCTATCTCGTAACCAAAAACGCAACTTTATCCGCCAATCCGCTCACTATACCCTCATCGCTGATACCCTTTATCGCCATGGTCTTGATGGTACTTTACTCCGATGTCTTGAACGCGAAGAATCTGATAAAGCTTTACAAGAAGTTCATGGTGGCATCTGTGGTACTCATTCGAGTGGACTGACCTTATCTAAGAAACTGATTAGAATGGGTTACTATTGGCCTACAATGGAGAGGGAATCATTCACTTTTGTGAAAACATGTTCAAAATATCAGATTCGTGGGAATCTCATTCATGCTCCTGCACAAGAACTTCAACCATTTACACCAACCTGGCCATTTTCTCAATGGGGGTTAGATCTAGTGGGCAAGATTCATCCTTCTTCATCAAATGGGCATAAATTTATCATCACAGCAACAGAGTATTTCACCAAGTGGATTGAGGCAGTCCCTCTTACCAAAGTTACCGGCAAACAAATATCCTCATTCATACTTAACTATATTATTTGTCGGTATGGCATTCCCAACTCCATTATTACAGATAATGGACGTCCATTCAAAAATCAGGATGTTGATGAACTTTGTGAGAGATTCCACATACAACACAGATATTCAACACCATACTATCCACAAGGGAATGGCCAAGCAGAAGCCTCAAATAAAACCATATTGAAAATCTTGAAAAAGACTATGAATACATCAGGGAAAGATTGGCACGTTCAACTCAATCCTGCTTTATGGGCCTACAGAACCAGTGTCCGCACGCCAACAGGGGCAACACCATTCGCCCTTGTTTATGGAGCAGAAGCTATATTGCCCTTAGAAGTTGAGATTCCCTCACTCAGAGTATCCTTGAAAAGCCTCACAACAGATGATGAATATAGAGTTTCCCGCCTTCAAGAACTGGAACTTCTAGACGAAAAGAGGCAAAGAGCTGCTGATCATTTGAAAGCCTATCAACAAATGATGTCTCGTAGCTACAACCATAAAGTAAAGCCACGTACCTTTCAAGTGGGTGATCTTGTTCTGAAAGAGAATCCACGCAATCAACAAGACAGAGAGAAGAAAGGAAAGTTCAAACCAAATTGGCTAGGTCCTTATGTGGTTATCGCCGTCTATGGTTCAGGAGCCTACAAGCTATCAACGCCAGAAGGGGACCTGTTTGACAAGCCTATCAACAGCATGCATCTAAAAAAGTATTATGTCTAAAGCGGTTATTATCATCAGAAAAAGTCCTGGAAAAAAATCGAGAGAAAAAGTCTTTGAAAAAAAAATCAAAAAATCGAGAGAAAGGATCACGAAAAATCAAAAAGCAGAGGGAAAAAATACGAAAAATCCAAAAAAAAATCAGAAAAAGTCTGAAAAATCAAAAATGAAAAAAAAAAGTAAAGAGAAATCCCTTCGTCCAATGGTGAAAACCTGGTAAATAGGTGCCTTGGATAAGTACCATGGTGAAAACCTAGCAAATAGGCATCATGTGTAGGTTGATCTTCTATGTCGCTTACACTTGGGGGCACAATGTCTTATCTATCCAACCTATCCTTTTTATATCATATCATTTTCATCCTACCTACCATCTTTAGCCATCATACATACCTATCATATCGAGTCCATTCATCCACCCTTCTTCTTTTGATCTTGATGAAGATATAGGGGCAAAATGTTGAAACATGTCTTGGGTATCTCTTGACATACCTCATCCTTCCAAACAATCATATCATTATCCTATTGTCATAAGTTTTGTCATGAACAATCCTAAGTATTGTACCTAGAATGGGGCATGTTATTCCTACGCAACATAGTCTTTGGAAATCACATCCTTGCTCTCTTATGATGCATACATCAATTCCATTCACTATGACCTATCCATTCCATCCATCCATCTATCATGAGCCTTTTATCCCTTATCCCATCACCCACCCTTTCATCCATCAATCCCATTTATCTCCTTGCACCTAGACTTGGTTTTCCCCTTGTCATTGGTATCTAGCACAAAGGCTACTCAAATTTTCATCCTTTGACACCTCCAAACATTTCAAAAATCCAAAAAAAAAATCAAAACATTCCAAAATCCAAAAAAATAAAACATTTTAAAAGTCCAAAAAAATCAAAACATGTCAAAAATCCCAAAATCAAAATATTTTCCAAAAATCCAAAAAATCAAAAAAGTTTCAAAAATCCAAAAAAAAATCAAAAAGTTCAAAAAGTCCAAAAAATCAAAACATTTCAAAAATACAAAAAAATCAGATATCCAACAAAATCCAAGCAATAAAATCAAACCACATCACTTCTTCTCATCAATCTAATCATTATCATCAAAATCATTCCAATCCAATCATTCAACCATTCAACCAAATCAATCATCTTCATCAAAACCATTTCATCCAATCAACTCAATTAAATCAATCCAAGCAATAATCCAAATGCAAGTCAATCCTTAATCCATACCAATCAAGTCAATCAATTTTGTCAAATTATCCAATCACATCCTTTGGTCTTGATCCTAATCTTGTCGTAAACCAAATCAAAGTCAATCAATCAATTATCATCCTTGTGTTGCTCTAGGGATGCCCCCACAATGACAATACTATCAATATATCACTAACCCAACCAATCAATCAACTGCTTTCTACATGCCTTGACAAGTAATTCCTTTTGTTTGTTTTTGTATCATTTGTGCATGCTTGCTTGCTTGCTTGTGTGTGTTATCATTTTATCTTGCATTTGTATCAAACTGTGATCATTCCAACTATACATTATTCATATATCTGTATGCTTGGCGTAGCTTTTTGCATCCACTATCCTTTTGCATCTAAGGTCATATCATACCTTTTGCATTAGGGATTAATGCTCTAAGTTCATTCTCATACCGCCTAGACAAGTTGTATTACGTACAAGTAGCATGAGACACACATCATCACCTTGGTCCTATATCTTGGTGCATAACGCTCTTAGTGCTATATCAAACTACACTCACCACTTCATTGCAGCATAACGTATCATTCCTCTCCTTCATCCACTTTCTATCTTGCATCATCTTGTCTATCCTTATCATTTCATTTCGAGAGCCTACCCGTGTTTGTTCAACCCGCCTATCCTCTCAAGGGGGCATCATCATTCCATCATCCTATCTTTCTATCATTATCCATTCTCCTCTATCCATACCTTAACTTCTTTGAAATGATGTTACTTGACAAAAAAATCATCATCTCGAACATCATCTCAAAGAGGGGCAAAATGTATATGTCTAAAAATGGTCAATGTTAATCAAGCTTATTAATTAAATAAATATAAATTATTTAATTAATCTCCTAAAGTCATCTACATATAAATAAATTTAATTATTTATTTATATTGTTCATTCTTATGATTCTTCTACATTGATTAAATAAAGAACTTTATTTAATTAATTACCATCTCCATATTCCTCATAATTAAATTAAATAAATTCTATAATTTATTTATATTTGATTATCATGTTATTCGAAATTTGAAAATTTGAATTCAAAAATGGAATATTCCTCCTCTTCATCTCATAGTTAAATTAAATATTTTAAATATTTAATTTAATGCCTTCTAAATCCATCTCTCTCACATAATTAAATATTGCTTATTTAATTATGCAAATTTCTAATCTCAACTTCACATATAATTAAGTAAGTTTATTTATTTAATTATGAAAATTCATTTTAGCTCATCCTTCAAAGCAGAAACCTTCCTTCGGATCTGAATGAGAAAAATGAAAAAGAGGAAACCTTCTATCTCTCTCTCGACTCTCAAAAAAAAATATCCTATACCGTTCATCTTGCCAGATTAAATCTCAACCGTTGATCTTTGCCAACTAAGCTTTTGCCTTCAAAAATCTATAAATCAATCCTTTCACAAGCCATTTGGATCGGATCTTCTTCAGACATCCGCATTCTGCCAAAATCATTCCTCAATCTTTCAATCCATCTCCATCATTCTTCATCATTGCATTGTTATGCTGCAGAATTGAGCAACCAACATTCCTCCATTATCCACCTTCAAAATATTGCATTCTTAGTATAGTATGCATTTATTTTTAAATCTCATTCTTTAGTATTCATTTTGTGGAGCTTAGCATACAAATCGGAGAGCTTTAGCAAAAATACTGGAGATAGAGGACAATGGGACGTCTTCAAAGGAGCTGCTGCATTGAGAGTTTGCTTTACTTTGTTTAATCAGTTTTCCTTTGATTTAAAGTTTCATTGGTGTGCTTGAATAGTATTTATCTCATTTTAATACGCACATATTTTCGATCACACAGTAACCACTCCCAATACTAGTGCTTTATGATGAAGATGTCAACTACAATAAGTCTCATCTATTATGAAAAGATGCTCCACTCTTCCCAATGTAACTCCTAGTACAATAATCATCACGATCTCCTTATTTAATTTTATTATAATAATATCTTGAGCCCATTGCTTACCTTTTCATTTTTCTCACATATCACACTATAAAATTTTGGAGCTCATTTTCACTTTACGAGAGTCTCTCGAGGGTTTTAATGGTGTCCAAATTGATATTTTTTAGCTTAATGCATCAAGCTCATTAATATTTTTAATTTTAAGAAAATATTAAAATCAAAGCTCTAGACTGTAATCTATGCCCTTTAGAAAGAATTTAGAAAAAAGCAACATTAAAGATAAGATTTTAAGTGAATGGAACACTAATCCCAACTTACACCAACCAAGTACAAATGGGTATTTAGCTTCATGGAGATTCATTCATGGTTGGTGATGGTGCATGAGTAGGCTAATAGAGGAAGAAAGACCATATGTTCATTAAGAAGAAATTAGGAGAAAAAATAAGCTAAGTTTAAATTTGTAATGATAAGAGGATCTTGATTGAATTATATATATATAGTTCATATGAGAACCAAGGATAACATACTAGAGTAAATAAGCTTTGATAATAAAGGAATCTTGTAAGTATGGGGAAGAAAAATATATCAAACTAAATGCACTACCAAAAGATAGATCAATTGGGATTTTTTATAGGAAAGTGTGATATTTAATTGAAATCCTAATGTATTAATGTTGTATCTTCAACAATCTTGGAATGAGTACTTGGATGCCTATGTTGTCAAAAGATATTATTATTTTACTATTAATTCTCCTCATGTTGAAATTTCCATGAACTAGTTAGGATGCAAATCTCCACCACTAAGCTACCCACCCACTTTATGACAAGTCAATTTACGATTTAGGTATGCTAAATTTTTTGACACCTTCTTTGCATTGTGAGATATTAGTTTTGTGTGGATCATGAACCATGTAAGGGTGTGTTTATTGATCTTACTCACCAATAAAATGTATGCACAATTTTGTTTTATCATCATTTTATCAACAAAGCATATGCATATTTGAGGGTTTATTTAAAATTGACTAATGATATGTTGATTGAAACTATAGGATACACATTATTATTTTACCTTTAATTTTGGTCTAAAAGATGAGGGAAGTTCTTGACTTATGTCAATGGCTTCTTTCTTCTTTAGATGTATCTCATATTTTATTTGGGTATCCATGGATAAAACAGTATCAAACAACATCATCTATGTCATGCCATCAAGGTATCAAATATGTTTGAACACTAGTAAAGAGGTTACAATTGCAAGAGATCCGTATATGCCTTTATTTTAGATTAAGTCATTTAACCTTAAATAATTTTAAGAACATACATAAGGATCCTCTATATAAGTGCAAGGATTCTTTGCCCAATTTGTAAAATTTTCAAAAGGAATAACAATGGTGGGAAAATCAAGACAAGATGCAACAATTTAGAATTCTAAAGGGTTTACAATTATTAGAGCCAAAGTAGGGTATATGTAGGTTTTATATTATAAAATGATTCAAGAATCTATAAGGCCAAAAGAACCATAAGCATTGCAAACTTTAGTTTAGAAGCATAAGGGATTGGATATTTTCATTCCTAAACATGGTTTTCATAAAAAAAATTACTCATGTAGCAAGCACACTATAGAATTCACAAAGAAGGTTAGGGTTTTTAGCTTCATTTGTTATATGGAGATATTTTATTGTAATGCACATAATCAATGATATGATTCTTGATTTTTTATAAGATTTAATATTATGACACCTTAACAAACCAAGCTATGACTTTCATGGTTCACTCCTACATGTATGAAATTTACATTTTCATCTACAAGTTTGACCCTAAATTTGTAGTTTTAAAATTATTTTGTGACCTTGACCCCTACACTTCTAGTCTTTAGGAATTTATTTATCTCCATTTTTTAGACTATGTTGAGAGCCATTATAATGTTTTTTTGCATTAACTTTGGGAGGAAACTCATTTTTCCTTATTCAAACCCTTGGATTATGCAAAATAGGGAAGCAAAATACTATATTGAAAATGCTTTAAAAACTTTCAAACAAGTGCAATTTGAATTCAACAAATTTTAAAAAAATTGCATATAGGGTTTCGAATTTAAACAAATATATGCATTTTGAACTCTAAAAAAATCAAATTTTAAATACCTCATGCTCAATAGTGGTCGATATGCGAATTGGAATGATGAACTTTGAAGAGAGGAACCGAAATTTGCTTTCGCGGGTGAGAGAAACTTTGTTGGGTTGCCGTCACGGATTCTATTCGCCGCGCGCACCAGGGAGACAATGACTGGTAAACAACACAGTAAAAATGTGAAAATGAAAGCTTTTTTTTTTGTTTTAGTCATATTGAAGGGGTTCGGCCGAACCCACTTTAATATGATTTTTTAATAGGGGCGTTGACTAGTTCGGCCGAACCATGGCCCTATGGTTCAACCAAACCATTTAAATGGTTTGGTCGAACCATAGGGTTCGGCCGAACCCATTTCAATTGAAGAATGGGAAAATGCCGAATTTTCCTTCCTCTTAGAAAGTGTAAACCACTATTCTAAGGTGACCCCATTTGTTACATTCTTGTTATGGGACCAAAACTTATTTTTATCATTTGATGCTCCTTGGGAATTTTGTGTTTTGGTATAAGTTTTAATTTCCCCTCTACTAGAGATAAGGTTTTTCTCGAGGATGGCCCCTTTTTAAAAAATGTTGGAAAATGTGGAACAACAATGAGCCTCCAATGCATATTTTAAGTTTTTGTTCAAGTTTTGCACAAACATGATAATTTTCTATTTTTCAGGAATTTCAACAGGACAACAACTAGCTAAACTTCTCCATCTCTGGAAGAATGTTATGAAAGCTTCACTCTCTTCTTGTTTAGTTTGACATAAGGTAGAAATGGTGATGTCATTTTTGATATTGAAGGCAAAGTGAGTGATAAATTTTTCAACCAGTTCATCCCATGATCATATGCC
>VDFB02238386.1:0-34693 GCA_007258455.2 Sequoia sempervirens | reverse complement strand
TTGGGACTTGTCAAAAAGATAGGTAGTTGATACTTTGGCCTTGTTTTAGTTTTTTTTTTATCAAATTCTTCTGTGATTGTCTGCTTGAAAGTTCTCACTGTTGATGCTTTCTTTGTTTGTTTTGTCAAAGGGTGAGTGTAATGATTTGTTTATTATGGATGATGTCTTATTGCAAATTGTGATGGTGGACATGGGCCTTTTTTATTTTTCTAAAGTTTTATGATGTTGTTTTTGACATTTTCTGGGGACTAACCAAGGGCCTCAGGGGCTCATCAAAGATAAGCCTTGCCTACGTTGTACACGCAGAGGCTCGTAGTTCGCTTGGTTTTTTTTGGATGTTTTTGACCTCTTCTATTTTGTGAATGTTTTTGGATTTTGTATCTTTTGACTGTTTTTGGATTTTTTGTTTTTTGGCTAAGTTGAAATAAAGCATGTTGGAAACCTAAGGGGACTAACCTAGGGTCTCGAGGGCTAATAATCCTTGCCTATCTTGTACATGCAGAGATCACGTAGCTCGACCATTTGAATTAAAGCATAATTTTTTTTTGGAAAACAACATTGTAACCTAGATTGATATTCCACTTTTGTGTCTAGAGGATATGTTGCAGAAAAGCTTACTTGAACTAGTTGTAGGCTTCAAGCAACTGTTGATATCTTAGACTGTTTGAGTGAAGGAAAAACCCCATGATGTTGTTTTGTTTTTGATGTTTTTCAAAAAAAATTGTTCTTTTGTGGTTTTCTAATGTTTTTGTCTTTTGTTGTTTTCTACGACCATGATAGGATACCCATAGATCTAACCCATGACCAGCTTTTTGACACTTCCCTCAGTGTCTAGCAATGTAGGTAATGGGTTATCTTGTGATAGGATAACATGTTTGGATAGATTATGCCCATGTGGACAATAGCTCGTGGCTCAAATAATGATGGATAGGATAGGATCAATGATATTGACCCATGTCAAGATGTTTTTCCATAAGCAAGTGTAAAGTATTCACCAAACATTTGTCAAGATCAAGACACATTGGATTGGGATAAAAATGGATGGGATTTATTATGGATCAACTGAGATGCTTCCACCTGAAATGGTGCATGTACATGCTTGATTCTACACATGATGCATGTTTTCTAGGTTTTCATCATGTTACTTGTCCAAAGCACCACCATAGTGGTTTTCACTAGAGGACAATTTTTCTCTTGACTATTTTCTTGATTTTTTTGTTTTTAATTGATTTTTGATGTCACACAAGACGCCTGTTTACCAGGTTTTCATTATGGTGATGATTTTCTACTCATGTTTGAACCACCTGGTGGTGCTGAGGTAGATGCTGATGGTGTTGATATGGTTGTTGTTGTTGTTATGACGTGCCAACGATATTCTGCTTGGAGGAGTTGTTTTGCTAGGATACAAGTGCTTGAATGTAACCCCGGATAATTCTTATATTCCTTGTTGATATTGGAGTTAACCTTACCTTGATGTGCACATCGTGATAGAGTGCCCTTAGAGTCCTTATGATAAAGAGTTACTGCCAACACATGGTCAATGTGAGATTTGGATATCTTGGATGGAAAAATGCATTGAGGGATATGGTTTTTAGATGGATTGGTTGATGGTTTGGAGCCTTTGACTCTCCAAACTTGGGATGATGAGCAATGATGGGTGGATATAGATATTCGATTGGGACCAACGTCTTGATATACCTTGTAGGTCACTCTTGAAGCATTCTTTTGTATTGCTAGAATTTTTTGATGGATGAACTTCCCTTTTGTACTTTTCCCCATAGTTTCTTTGACTAATGGAGTTTGATAGGGATGATTTTCTTGCTTTTTCTTTTGTATACATTTGAATCTTTCTTGTCCATTTTGTTTTGTTGATTCTTTTACTTCAATGAACTGTTCCTTTCTTGGGTATAGCTTTTTCTCTTATTGTTGGTCCCAGTGATAGGGTGAAAAAATACGTGGACGAGGATTCGTGACATGGCTAGTTGTAGTGTTGGTAGCAATTTAATCACAAGGACTCTTTGTGCTCTCTATGTTGATGCTTGCATTAGATAGAGTTGTCCCTAGTATGATAGAGGTATCACTAATATGTTTAGATCCTTTACTTGCTGAATAACCAAGAACTTGATGCTTAGGAGTGCCAATAATCTGCATTGATGCTAGGATACCTTGTTCATGTAGGCCTACTCCTTCGTCTTGATAATTCATCTATTGAGAAATAGGATATGTCTTACCTTGGAAACAAGGTGCTAATCCTTCTCTACTCTGTTGTGGATCTTCAAATGTGATAGCTTCTTCACTGATATGATATTTCATAGGTGGGACAACTTCTTGATTCATATTTTCAACTTGATCCTGTGAAATATCATAATTTGATGGCCCTTCAAAATATATCAGTGCTCCTTTGACTGGTGTATACTCACTGCTTTGTTGCTCAAAATTGTCCATTATCTTTGCTAATTTTAGGATATTGTGCTCCATATTTTCATGCTCAATGTCTTCAACCTGCCTAGAGGATGTTTCTAATTTCAATTCTTCTTCTTGATCACTTTTTGATAGGTCTATATATTTTGCTATATCTTGATCATGTGTACAGATGTGAAGAGTAGGTGACTCTTGTTCCATGGTAATGATATCAAGAGTATGTGACTCTTGTTTTGGAGGAAGATCATCTACATGTCCATTAGGAGTAAGCATCTCATGAGTAGATGTGTGTGTGCTTGGAATATGGATGTGTTCTTTTGGAAAGCCTTGGATGTCTTGGAAGATATCTACCAAGTCATTGTAATATTTTGATGGTAATGTTTCTTGATCTTGAATTTGTACGGTATTATCTTCAACATGCTTTCATTCACATTCTTGACATGGATTAATTTCAAAGAAAGGATTTCCTTTAAAAGATTCTTGGATTTCCTCAAATTGTGGGCATATGGGTGATAGCTCTTGGCTTAGATTTTCTGCATTGGGTATAAGTGTTGGCTTAGAAGTCTCCTCATGCATTGTCATGAGGTTAGTTGATGTCAATATATGTTGGATGAGATCATTGCTAAACTTGGGTGAATAATTTTAATCATGCTTGGGACTAAATTCTTGATGTATGTCCTCTTGCTCACTAGATGATGTAGAGACATTATCAATGTGATCGATGATAGATAGCTCTTGATCGTTTCTTTCAAATTTTGAGGTTGATACATTATCATTGTTGTCATTGGTAATTGGCCCTTGAATGTTAATAGCTATTTCTCCTTAATCAATAAGGTCTTGGATGAGATTTTTGAGTGTAGCACATCTCTTCATTGTGTGACCCTTGATTTTGTGGAACTCACTTTGTTCATACTTGTTATACCAAGGGAGTTTAAAGCTTGGTTCACCATAAATTGGGCTGTCGTTGATTTTGAGAAGTTCTTGTTGTACTAGTTCATGCATGATTACCTCTAAAGTTTCTCCCAAAGGGTGAATTTCCTTCCTGGTTGGTAATATTTCCTCTGTGGCTTTTCTCTATTGTTTTTCTCTTGATTTTGTGGAACCCCTTGATACTGTGTTTGAGGTACATTTTGATATTGCACTTGAGGTACACCTTGGTGTTGTGAAACTTCTTGATATTGCGAATATTGGAAGCGTTGTTGATGTGGATATTAAGATATTTGTGGGATGATTTCGAGATGATTCAAGACATTTCAGAGATGTTCCAAGTTGATTAAGAGATTTTTTGAGATGTTCTGAGTTAATTCAGAGTTGTTTTGAGTTGTCTTGGAGTCATTCTAAGACATTCTGAGTTGATTCAGAGTGGTTTCGAGATGTTCTTAGTTGATTCAGAGTCATTCCAGGTTGATTTAGAGTTGTGCTGAGTTGTTTTGGAGTCTTTCTGAGATGTTCTGAGTTGATTTAGAGTTGTTTTGAGTTATTCCAAGACATTTCGAGTTGATTTAGATTTGTTCAAAGTTGTTCTAGAGTCGTTCTAAGACATTCTGAGTTGATTTAGAGTCATTCTGAGTCGTTTTAGGTTGATTCAAAGTCATTATGAGATATTCTAAATTTATGATAAGTGTTAAGTCAATTTTACATGTCTACAAAAATATATCTAATTGGCACCATTTTTCAATCTCTTTTTTATGCACTAAAATTAGGAACATGCATCCTTCACACTTGTCTCTAAATAAATTCCAAAATATAAGGCCATATCTTTAAATGTAGAAGAATGCAGAGGAATGTGCATGAGCATTCTCTTGAGCTTATTCAGTACAACTTCATGTGCCTTAGACTACATGAAACCTTACATACTTTCTTTCATCAATGCTTTACATCAAGGGACATAGAATACAACATTCACAACACAATAGACAACAATTACAACTCTTTTCATCAAAAGAAAGAAACCACTTCTTCATATCAACATACACTTGAACCTGTCAACTTTCACCTATTCATGAACAACAAAAGATATGGTACAACTGTTTACAACATTATCATGACATCCATCACCATGTTATTTTCCTCACAACACTTTTGATCACTGCTCCTTTGTTTGTTCCTTTGGACTGCTCCTTTGAACTCTTACCCTTTTGACATCTCCAAATTTTTTTCCCATCACATGCAACCTTCCACAATACCACTCTATTGACATCACTAAAAAGACATACAAAATTAAGCCACCTTAGGTTGTGATATGTCACTTGAAAATCTAGTTGAACTCTTCAAGGATGTGTGAAATTTCTCAAGGAGCATTCTTGCCACTTTGAGTTGAGCACTCCTATAGTGACTCAAACACATCATCCTATATGTACATCTTCATCATTGATGATTTTACACACTTCTAATCAAGAATTAACCTTTTTCATTTCATTCTTTTAGTTTCATCTCATAGGTTTGAGAATGTTCATCTTGTGTAGCTCAACTTGGTACCAACATTCTAAGCAGAGATCTTGGTAATTCTAACAATTATGAAACATTATCATCAAGGTCAAAATATGTTATCATTATTGATGTTAATTAAAGGAATAACTAGAATTAGAAATATATCTAATTGGCACCATTTGTCAATCTCTTCAAGATGCTACATTCTCAAGGTATTATCCACTTATATTACTTGCACCAGTTGGAGTTTGAATAATCAATATTAGAGCCTCAACCATCTATTCACAACTTCAAATATCAATCATAGGTTTTTTTAATTAGAAGCAACAAGGCTTACAATATTGTAAGAAGAGATCACCAACATACATATATTATGACTGATGAAATGAGATATGTTAGACAAAAGTTGTTGCAAAACATAGATTCTCAACTTTGTCAAGAATTTCTTGAAAAAACACAAGTTTTGTAGGTATATATATGATTTTAGTTGGAGATTTAGGACAACTACCTCCTATTAGTGATAAGCCATTATATCATAGTAACAATTATATTGAACTACTATAGGAAGAATTCAAAATAATTTCTACTTTGCATAGGATATTTAGACAAGAAGGAGAAAGAGAAGACCAATAGAGGTTTCATCAATTTCTCACAAATCTAAGAGATGTGAATCTAACTTGATTGATGGTTGAAAGTTAATAATTTAACAAGATAGACTATTGACATAGATAGAACCACCAATAAAGAATTTGACAATAGTATTCATTTATTTGTGACACATGATAATATGCATACTCACAATATAAAAAAATCATATTTATTAAAATGATCTTATACATAATATTGTCACCAAAGTAGGTAATGCCATTACATCAAATGAAGGTCAAAATGGTGAACTTGATGTAGAGTTATTAATTGATAAGGATGCAAGGGTCATGTTAACCTCCAATATTTGGATATAATTAGGTCTCATAAATGGAGCTCTGGGTTATTCAAAATATAATATACAAACCTAAGAGTGTACCACTAGAACGATCAACATATATTATTATTGACTTTAACAATTACTTAGGGATATTATTTGAAGATGAAACTTCACATATAATTTTAACTACATCGATACAAATGAATGCATAAATGAACTATCCTTTTTGTTGGTTTGAACATTAATAATATACAAATCACAAGGTTTAATAATATACAAATCATAAGGTTTGATTATTTCAAAAGTCATAGTTGACATAGAACAAAAAGAAAGAATAGTCCTCACATTAGTGGCTATATCTCATGTAGAGTCCTATGAAGAACTAAAAATATTACCACTATTTACATGATGATGGCTATGAAAAGATGAAAATAAAAAAAACAACTTTCCAACTAAAAAGTTGATGAATAAATATAAAGTTATTAGAAGACTAACAATGCCACATATTTATCACAAGTTCATGACTATGAATATGAAATGATTAATTATTTTGTATTTTTAAAAATGTGTATGACACATTTTGTGAATATTAAATGTTTTTTTATTTTTTTATTTTTTATTTTATCTTATGTAAATTTATTGTTTTTTTGTTAAAGGAAAATAATGTTGGATATTAAATTAATATTTTATATGTTAGAATTGTGAATGCTACTAGCATGTCTATTTTAGATAAATTTATGTAAAAGATGTTGAGAGTTATCCTGATTTATGGTATAAGTGGAAAGACACTTTCAGAATGATAACTCTTGTCATCTTTTACATAGATTTATCTAAGATAGATATGCTTGTTTTTATGGTCTATATGAAATAATGACAAGAGTTGAAAATATCAAATCTTGTGCATTATAGTTTTCGTCACACTATTGTTTAGATATTTCCTCCTTATTTATCAAAAATTTAGATGAAGAAATTATTGAATGCAAAATTTTAATTTTAATAAAAAACAAATAACAAACAAATAGCTTTATAAATTACTAGATAGATGTGTAAACAATTTATCCAAATCTTAATTAGAAATAAATTATTACATATATAAATTAAAATTTTAATTCCTCCTTATTTATCAAAAATTTAGATGAAGAAATTATTGAATACAAAATTTTAATTTTAATAAAAAATAAATAACAAACAAATAGCTTTATAAATTACTAGATAGATGTGTAAACAATTTATCCAAATCTTAATTAGAAATAAATTATTACATATATAAATTAAAATTTTAAATTATTTTATTTATAATTTATTTTTTATAAATTTAAATAAATATTTAATTGTGTATGTTTTTAAAATATGTAGATACTATAATTTAAAAATAATAAATGATTATACATTATACATTATAAAATATAAATTTGTTCAGAATAAAATAAAATAATATCAAATCATTTATAATATAAAATAAAATGATATAAATCATTGACATCCGCTTCCAGGTGATCACGGGCAAGTTAGACTGTCATATATATTTGCTTTTATTTTATTCGATGACGAGAGAAGATATTTTAGGGTTTTGTTCTGCTCTGCTCTGCTCTGCCCTTTAACCACATGAAGATGAAGATGAAGATGGTACACAACTTGAAATGGATACGCCCCCTCTTTCAACAGGTAACTTCTATTCTCTCTACAATAAATTACACCACCTCATCTCAACACACACGCAAACAGAAGCAACCCTCTCATCACATCACCCCCAAATTTAATGTTGTGCCCTCTGTAAATTCAGCTAACGGCGGAATCTTATATTTTTTAAATTGTGCTGATCAGGATCGAGGCCCGTCGCAAGGAATGAGCTCTCTCTTTCTCGGCCAAAAATATCGACTTTTGGGAAGGTACAAGACGCGCACCTCTTTGAGCCATAGCATCTCCTAAGCGGTTTCTTCTCTGTAAATATGTTTAGATTTGATATCATCAAATTTTTTTACAGAGTAATTGTGCTTCCTGAACTATATCAGAAATTTGTTCGTTCACACGGCTTTCATCGTTAATAGCGTTTACAAAAGCTCATACAGTCTCATTCAATTTCTAATCTTGTACATCCATTCGATTTCTAATCTTGTACATCCATTTTCCTGGATGCATAAGATTAGAAATTGAAGGAGATTGTGTTGTGAACACTATTACCGATAAAAATTGTGTGAACGAGGAAATTTCTAATATAATTTAGGAAGCACAACTACTTGTTAAAAATTCAATGATTTCAAATGTAAATATATTTAGAGAGAAGGAAACCGCTTAGAATAAGGCATTGGCCATTGCTTTCTTGATATTGTTACATACAACACCCTAATTGATGGGATCTGCAAAAAAGGTAGGGTAGATGAAGCTCTTGTTGAGATGATACAGGACAACATTTCTCCTGATAATTTTACATACAGTACCCTAATAAATGGTCTCTGTAAGGTTGGTAGGGAAGACGGAGCTCTGAGGTTAATAGCTGGAATGAGAAATGTTTACTGCTCTCCGGATATTGTTACATATACCACATTGATTGATGGTCTCTGCAAAGTAGAAAGAGTAGATGAGGCTTAACTGATCTTGATGAATTTTGGATTAAAGACTCGTGGTTAAATTTACTTTCTAAGTGAATTATATTTTATTAAGAAATTACCATGCTTTACATATTGAAGAATTCAGCTTCCATGGGAAGCTCTAGTGTTTGAAAAAGCGCTATATTTGCTATGTGTATGATCTATATTATAGAGATAAGTACTTACCAAATACAGAATCAACTAAATCTTTGTATCTGATAAAGCGTTGGCTATCTATAATATAGAAATTTGCTGATTAGATTGAGATTTGAATATACACAGTTTGAAACTTCTAAATAACATCAGTCCCACTTTCTGCCATGAATCTGAAAATCATTACAAACCTGTCTATAAAAGGCGAGGCAACTTAGTTATTATCAATTTTGTGTGCAGACTTGTGGGTAGAAAATGTGTTTTCTTCTTGCTTCGTGGCCGTAATGTCTGCTGTTGAGCTTTTCATGAAATATTTTTGCTCTTTCATTGTCTTCTACAATTTAGAGTAGCCTTATTTGACACCTCAATGGATTCTTCTCCACCACTGAATAGCTGTCACTTAAATAGAATTGATGCTTTTAAATTTTACACTCTTGTACTTATCCAGTAACAGGATGCTTATCACTTTCTAGCTGTTGCATCACATAAATAAGTATTAGATTTCTTTTCTTGTAGTTTTTTAATTAAATTATTTGTATTAAAAAATCTATTTATATTAATTTATAATCATGTTGAATTATGTTCAGGGAGAAGAAATGGATAACTGATTTCAAATATTTTCTTCAATAGATTATTTTTTGTTAAAAAACTTGCAGAGAGATTATTTTTTGTTAAAAATCTTGCAGTTATTTCCTCTGCATCATGACAGAGGAGGTTTATAAATATCAAATAAGAAATAGATCCAATCTCCCTTGACTTCCAAAGCACCTAATCCTGTAATTCTTCAATAATCTCTAAAATATAGGACTGCACCTTATATTTCTACAGCCTAGTAAAGAATCACAAGGGTAGGCTGATAGAGAGCAGAGGGAGATCTGATCCATTTCTTCATTGATCTGTTAGAAACCTACCCCATCACAGTGCAAAAAAAAAAAACACTATAATTCTCAACTCAAAATATCTATTGAAGAACATATGTGAAATACACCATCGATTTCTTCCTAAATATATATAAATTGTATAATACAATGATATTTTAATAAAATTAGACTATTTATTCAATAAATTAAATCCCACACTAACCTCTGTAATGCCCTTGGCACTAGGGACTTTCCCCTTCCAGGAGTGCATGGTACTGAAACTTTGAGCTTTGTAACAGCCGTTGTATATGCTCTCTTTTATGTTATGTTGGATAAGAAAGCAGGTACAATCGCAGGAGTGCTTTGCCTTATTTGCTGGGTCAGCAGCAATGCTCTTGCTCAGAGATTGGGGTTTCACTTAGCGTGGAAGGTAAGTTTATTTCTCAATCCTTGGATTTCTTTGTTTTGTTGGTTTTAAAGTTAGTCTTTATAGCAATACATCATTGGTCTTTATAGCAATACATCATTGGCCTTCATTTTTCTCATAATTCTGCAATTTCAAAATTTGGGCCAGTCCCCAACATGCCCTTTGATGGGGAGGCACCTAATTAGCTTTGAGGATCTGTCCTTAGGGTCCACTGCTTTTATTCATATTTCAGTCTTTAGCTGGGGAAATACAGACCAGTTTTCAGATGCTCGATGTCTTGTGAAGTTAAAATGCTTAGAATGTTTCAGATGTGCAGTTTCTTCCAGTTTCAGGCCTTTGTGGTATTAATTTGAGAAAGAGGGTAACCAAGAGTATGTGCAACTGGCGGGATGGTGGAACCCATTGAAAGGCAGTCAATCATTGCAGCCTACTACTCATCTTACGCACTTTCACAATAAAAACAAATACAGAGAACAAATTAATAACTTTTTTTTTAATCTTCATTTATTCTATTTTAGAAACCATTACAAAATAGAGCAGTTCTCTTTACATTTCTAACGCATCCTCCTCCCATTTTTTTTTCGTCACTGTCAAACATTATGTAGCATTGTCTAACATCATCGCAGCTCCCACTAAAGATTATTTTCTGGTTTTCATTTCTTTAACTTCCAAAAGTGGGACGAATTTCTCCTTACCCAGCACCCCTCACCTATCCCTTTCCACACTCCCTCTTCTCTCTATTTCAACGCTGTTGATATGTTTTAGATTGCTGTTCTTTTAAGTTCCCTAAAAAGAGCTTCTACTCACCCACTTCCCACACCACCTTCCTTCAATTCCTCTTTTAATTGTTTGTTATGTTCCAGTATGTAATTTTTTTTTTGCAGCCATTAAAGAGCCCCAAAATGGGCGACCCCTTCACTTCATTTTCTACGCCCCTCACTCTCCCCTCTTCTTCGCCACTTACAAACTGCAGATTTTTATATTAAAGGAGAATGAATGCCTCATAAAGGAGGCATCACCATATTTGTAACATCAACAGCCGCCTAAAATCAGAGCTACTCCCATTTTCGCACAGGCAAGGAGGATGCTGTCAAAGGAATGGCTGAAATTTTAATATTTTTAATCATGGAATATGTCAAATCAAAATTGGAAGGAATACAGTTTTAGTTCATTCACATTTAACTTCTTAGTACCACTCAAACTTGTGTTTGTATCATATGTGAACTGAATACTGCCGAATGCTATAATTCCAATTTGATATTAGAGATTTTAAGAGCAGTTTTAGTCTTTTGAGCTCCTTCGAATTTCAGAGCTCATTTGCATTTCAGCTTCTGTTTTCAAGTTCTTGCTACAATGACCCTATCTAGCATAAGATCAGACTCTTGATATAATAAGAAGAATCAATGCATACACAAAAACCATGAACATGGTCAAGTTACATTGAAAATTTAACTGTAGCTTCTCTAACGATGGGCAATTTCTCGGTTTGGTTAATTTTAGTAAATGGGATTGGTGAAAGAAGCGGAGGAGCACCTCTGTTCACAGCTAGGAGAATTTGAAGCAGAATCCGTTATACATAATGCTTTTGTTTGGCTTGAAACCAACTCCAAAATACTCACATAACACTGTTCTCTCTACAAAACCGACCTGCTTAAGCAGGGACTCCAGCTCACGCAGAGCGCTTGTTACTTATAGTTCTTTGATATGCAGCCTATGTGAATTGCATGAGATGGAAAAGGCTAAAAAATTATTCAAAGAGATGCTAAGGAAAGGCTTCTTACCAGATATTGTTACCTACAGCATTCTAATTGGTGGTTTGTGTCAGAGTAACAGGGAAAATGAAGCATTCATGCTTCTTTCTGAGATGGAAAACAGGGGACATCTTCCTGATGTAATTACATATAATACTTTGATACGTGCATTCTGTAGAACAGGAGACATGAACATGGTAGGAAAGATGTAGAGGAGATGGCAACAAGGGATTTGAAACCTGAAGAAGTGACGTACAACAGAGTCATTGATGGTCTGTGCAAGGCTGGGGATATTTCTAGAGCACATTCGCTCATGAATAAGATGCTAGATGAAGGCTTGACTCCTAATGTAGTCACTTATAGCTGTCTGATTGATGCACACTGCAAAATTGGTGAAATGGATAAGGCCTTGAAGTATTTTTTAAACATGAAAGTAATTGGTATTACTCCAGATGTTGTAACCCATAATATATTAATTGATTTTTTTTTGCAAGGAAAACAAACTTGACATGGTTTTCTCAATGCTGAATGTGATGAGAATGAAGGGTTTGGTTCTAAATGTTCTCACATACAATATATTATTGCACACCTTCGGGCAAAGACATGACCTTGTAAAAACGTTTTGGTTGATGGATCAAATGAAGAAAGAAGGCTGTGCTCCAAGTGATGCAACTGTCAGGATACTTGATTGGCTGGTTGATGTTGGCCAAATGAAAAAATTAAGCGACTTTGTAAATGATGATTCTTTTATTATTTCTAAAGGAGCGTAACTTTTATGCCTTGGTAAGTGCTAGCCATATCACAATCAATCTTGAATGTATATTTTTCCAGCTAGAAATTGATATTTATGCACTCATGTATAGAACCGTTTGTGTGAGGGTGGGAAAGTTGTTTGGACCAATGAACCGATTATGCACTCATGTCTATTTCTGCCCTCTGTAAATTAACCTTTAACATAATCCTGAATATTGAAGAAGTTGGACAAATGAAGAGAGACCTTCACTTCAAACAATATATTATAGCTTCAAGTTGCCACTGCAATTTAAGCACCTATAATGGTGTACCTTCTTTAAAAAGATTGTTTTATCTTCTTTTCTCTTTTTAAATTAATAAAAAGATCTACCCATTTCATAAGGTATTAACAGTCTAAGCTAAGATTTAAATTAGGATTTTGCATGATTACAAGCCTTATATTCAAATAATAAATGTTCAAATATTTTATATCTCAATCATCAGAAAAAATGATAAATACCTATCTTATATATATTAATAAAAAACTCGTTTTAACTATTAAACAGATTAATAGTGTAAAATAGCTTTGAAAAACACTAGAATCAAATCACTTACACTTCTGACAAGTTATGGGTTTTCATCCTTGTTCTCTTCTGCAATTAATCAGTCTTTCCGACATTACGGAGGATACTATAGTCTTCAGACCATCTCTTCCAACTCTCTCGAATATTTGAGATGCAATTTTCACGACCAGATGCAAAGCGTTTCTACCATCGTTGTCTACCATTTCTAGGCAGTCACTGCTGTGATTTAATATAACAATCACTAAATATGCATTCCCCTCTTTGGCTGCTACGTGAAGTGGAGACTGCTTGTTCTGGTCCACTTTGTAACAAGAAAGCCTATCTTTACTTATAAGCATATCTCCAATTTGGCGAATTTCCTTCCACGGGTCCCTTAGAAGAAAAGGAATTATCCCAACTGGAAATTGAAGCAACGCAGCCATATGCAACGGAGTTCGGTTGTCAAACAAACAAGGCCTGGGACCTCTTCCACTCGGTCCCAACTCAACACCGTCCTCTCAATGTCGTATCTTTCAATGCTCTTTTGGCTGGTCTTGGAAATGACGGCGATCTCTGCAGAATCAGCTCCCTTCTTGCTGAAATGAAAGAGATGGGAATACATCCAGACGTTATCACTTATACAACCCTCATAAAGTCTCTGTGTAAACGGAATCAAATTGAGGAAGTGCATGAGATCTTGCACAGAATGAGGCATGCTCATTGTTTTCCTAATATTGTTACGTATAACACTCTGATAGATGGAACCTGCAAGATGGGTAGAATAAATGAAACTCTGAGATAATACAGGACGGCTTTTCTCCTGATATTGTTTCATGCAAAACACTAATTACATATAATATGCTCTCAGGTTAGTTGCTGAGATGAAACATGCTCTTTGTTCTCCAAAAGCTGTTACATATAACACCCTGATAGATGGCTTTTGCAAAGTACAAAGAATAGATGAAGCTCTAGAATTAGTAGCTAAAATGTTACAAGATAGCGATTTTCTTGATAGCTACCCTTATAATAGCCTGATAGATGGCTTTTGCAAGGCTGGAAAAACAGACAAAGCCTACAATCTGTTTGTACAAATGGAGGAGTTTGGTCCTTTTCCCGATGAAGTGGCATTTAATACAGTTATTGATGGACTGTGCAAAGATGGCCGGACGGACAAAGCTTGGGATTGTTTTCATAACATGTCCAGAAAGGGTTTACAGCCAAATGTAATTACTTATAGTTCTTTGATATTCAGCCTATGTGAATTGCATGAGGTGGAAAAGGCTCAAAAATTATTCAAAGAGATGTTAGGAAAAGGCTTCTCACGATTCACCAGATGTTGTTACCTACGCCATTCTAATTGGTGGTTTGTGTCAGAGTAACAGGGAAAATGAAGCACTCACGCTTCTTTCTGAGATGGAAAACAGGGGACATCTTCCTAATGTAATTACCTAACAGTACTTTGATAAGGAAATTCTGTAGAACAGGAGACATGAATATGGTAGGAAAGATGTTAGAAGAGATGGCAACAAGGGATTTGAAATCTAATGAAGTGACATACAACACAGTCATTGATGGTCTGTGTAAGACCACATTCACTTATGAATAAGATGCTAGATGAAGGCTCGACTCCTGATGCAGTCACTTATAACTATCTGATTGATGCCCATTGCAAAATTGGTAAAATAGATAGGCCTTGAAGTATTTTTTTAAACATGAAAGTGATTGGTATTACTCCAACTCTTGTAACCTATAGTATATTAATTGATTTTTTTTTGCAAGGAAAACAAACTTGACATGCTTTCTCAATGCTGAATGAGATGAGAACAAAGGATTTGGTTCCAGATGTTGTCACACACAATATATTATTGTCCACCTTTCAGCAAAGGCATGACCTTGTAAAAACTTTTTGGTTGATGGATCAAATGAAGAAAGAAGGCTGTGCTCCAAGTTATGCAACTGTCAGGATACTTGACTGGCTGATCGATGTTGGTCAAATGAAAAAATTAAGTGGCTTTATAAATGATGATTCTTTTATTATTTCTAAAGGAGCATAACTCTGCCTTGGGAAATGCTAGCCATATCAAAATTGATTTTGAGTGTATTTTCCAGCAGAAAATTGGATATTTATGCACTCATTTTAGGGTCACTCATGTATAGAACCGTACTTTTGTGTAAGGATGGGAAAGTTTCTTAGATAATGTTAGTTATATTACTTTCTAGAAGATCAAACATATTTATAATCAGACAATTTAATATGAGTATTGAAATTATGAGTATTAAAAAATAGATACAAATTGTTAAGTTAAAATATGAATATTAATACTACTAAAATTAAATTATAATATATTAAAAATATTAAAGAATTTTTTTAATAAGAATAACATATTATAAATATTAAAATATTCAATATTGTATTTGTTATTTTGTGTTTTATTTATAATATTCAATATTGTATTTGTTATGTTGTGTTTATTAATATTTTTATTATGATTAAAATTATAATTATTAAAAAATATTAAAATTAATTTCACTTTTAATAAAATGAAAGAGATGGAAGTGTTAAATTTCTAATGTCCTAATGTAAGTTGGATTAAGGCGGAGGAGACTCTAACGTTGAAGTTGCAATCATAATTGATGTTTTTAAATGCTTGTATGGATTCAATGATTTATGCTATATATTTAATACTTTAAGTGTTATATATATTGAGTAATTAAAAGGTTATGAACGAACTGGTTTCATTTTAGTTTACGACATGGTTGCATTTATACATGTATGTTATTTTTTGAACTAATTGGGTACTAATGCTCTTGTGGTGACGTGTGTGAGAAATTTGAATGGTTTTGCAAGGGAAAGGGTGCAACAATATAGGCTTAGCAATTATTTCGTATGAATGATTTTGATGCTATTTAACCTTGCTTATGAATCCTTGAGGTCAAATCACAACTAGATGGATCATCCTACTATGAATTCCCCGCTAGACATAAGTTGTGACCTTGACCATAGCTAGTTGCCACACTCTGTTGGAATGATAGTCAAGTAAACTTCTTACCTCCTAAATGTTCTATAAGAGTTATGGATAGTGGGTTAGTGGATTCTTCAATTTCATCGATTGAGTGCCAACAACCTTGCTTTGGAAATCTAGGTCCTTATCTTGATTCACTACTATGGTATAAAAATAATAGAAAATGTAATTGATTGTGCCAAAAAAGAAAATGATAAACACAAGCACTTGTATATAATATGGTAATTATTAAATTAGTATTAATATTAAAATGGGGGAAAACATAAATAAAAAGTTGGAGAAGAAAATATAATAAAATAAGATAACATGAAAATGAAATGGGAAAGAGCATGATATTCCTTTCACCCAAAATAGAACAGGAGGGGGCATTAATAAACGATTTTCCCCTCATACGATTGGGAGATGGTCATTAGAATGGAGGAATGGTGCAAGAGAAGGGAGGGTCAATTGTGTCATTAATAAGACAATCCCACCCATTTGGGAAATAAATTTGTAGGGAGGGCAACAAGATCATGTAGGGCAAAACAAACACCCCACAACCTCATTGAAAACGTGTCTAAACAAAAGATTTGCAAAAAGGTAGAGAATTGTGGGGGAGACAGTCAACACGGCTTGTGACTAGCTAGGAAGGGTGATTGGAAGTTGGGCATGGTTCTAAAGAGCATTCTACAAGGCCTTTTCACCACCAAATCAATAATTTGAAAATATATCATCCCTATGATTTCTCCAAGTTTTTCTTATTGCTATTTGATATATTTAAAAATATGACTAGTTTGACCAATTGTAAACTATATGTCTCCTTGCAATATTTTCTAATGTAATCTCACATTAATTAACATATACTTGTGCAACATTATTACACATGTATTATGTATCTTACCCTAGACAGTTTTTGTTAAGCTTGAACAAAAGATGACAAAAAAAGGTTTGTAGTCAATTATGAATTTAAGAATGTTATATTGTGAATTATTCTCTCTAGCAACTAAAATAAATTGATGATAGGAAAAAAAACTAAAATGGTATGTGTGAACTACTCTCAAAATAGTTGCAAATGTATCCTCCACAATAATAACTACCTACTCTTCATTTATTGCCATTGTTGATTTAATGTTATGGACATGTTTTATAAAGAGGGGTAAAAACTTTATTGAAGATTAGAAACAAAGCAATACATCACAGCAAAAGGCCAAAGCCCCAAGGAACCAAAAAAACTAAACAACACAGGAGCCAATCAACATCCAACATCAGTCTCTTCTCTTTCCTCAGCAATAATCGTTTCCAGATCACGACGGAACTCCTGGGAAATCTGCTCCCACCTCTCAATCTTCCAGCCATCAAGCTGTTCTGAAGCCCATTTCGCCAAACAATCAGCAACCTTATTCCACTCCCTCGGAATATGGACAAAAGACACCGCTTCCATCAAGGAACTAATCTGCAAAATCTGCTGAACCATCCTAGCCAACTGCCAGCTGACGTCAGCCATCTTCCTAACATTAAGCAAGTTAACCAAAACTTGTGAGTCAGACTCACATATAACCTTTCTCCACCCCAAAGCAAAGGCCCGTTCCAAAGCGAAAAGGATCGCCAGACCTTCCATCTGATTAACAGTCTGCACTCCTTCAAAGACAGAGAAGAAGAAAACCACCGTCCCTGAAGAATCCCTACCAACCCCCCCAATTCCTGCAGGCCCCGGATTTCCCCTAGAGGAGCCATCAGTATTAATCTTTAGAACCCCAACAGGAGGGGGAAGCCATTTACCTGTTCGCAGCACTTTCTTCCTTGCCCACCTTCCCCGTCGAACACAAGCCGAAGCCGAGGACATCTCCTGAAGTCCCAGTCTCTCCACCCTCTCAGCATCCTCTTTCTCCAAGGGATACACCACCTCACTCTTCGCTTCCACCGTCTCCCGAATCATACCCAAAATCCTCTGCCAAATCTGCTGAATGACCATCTTTTCACCCCGAAAGATTCTACGATTCCGCTCCAACCAAATTTGCCAAAGAATGAAGGTAGGCCCAACATAC
The DNA here is from genome assembly GCA_007258455.2 of Sequoia sempervirens. Lineage (NCBI taxonomy): Eukaryota > Viridiplantae > Streptophyta > Pinopsida > Cupressales > Cupressaceae > Sequoia > Sequoia sempervirens. Next base: position 16,796 of record VDFB02238386.1, on the reverse strand, counting down.
CACACATCCTGTAAGAAGGTTGCCATCGCGGGAGGTCTGCCAAGACTACTCCAGAAATCCACCAAAGAGGAAGCATGAACACAAGGGCTTTTCCAGGCCTCCCACCAAAAATGCCACAGCCTCAAGGAGAAAGAGCAACGGAAAAACAGATGAGCAGAATCCTCCTCCCCATTCCCACACAAAACACACCTAGAAGGGCCCTGAAATCCCCGCTTCTGAATATTGTCCCAAGTCAAGCACTTCTTCCATGCCAAAGTCCATATGAAGCAATTGCACTTTGGCCAAGAAAACTTATCCCAAACTCTCTGCCACCAACGAACCTCCACCCTGTCCAATTTGTGAGATAAGAGAACCTGATAGCCAGAGGCAACAGTATAAACACCCTTAGGGTTGGGGGACCAAGATAAAACATCTCCATCCGGGAGGGAGCTACAACTCCTGCTAGAAAGGATACGTTGCAATTCCGCACACTCCTCCTCCATCCCAACCACAGGCCACTCCTCATGATTCTTCCATCTAGAAACCCTCAACTGGCCATGGACAGACATTGACTTAAAATCACTCACCCTAACCCATCCAGCTGCAGTGAATCTGTGACAAAGGGGCAACAGGTGAGGAAACTGGGACACAATAGGGGGAAAACCGTCCCAAGAATCCAACCAAAAGTGAGCCTCCAGTCCACTTTTGCAGATCCAAAACAACCCATCCTTGACAAGAGCAGCCCCTTTCTTGAGTGTATCCCAAATCACCGAACCTTTCCCCACCAAAGGATAGCGGGGAATATCCATCTGAGGGATCCCCGGAAAATATTTGTGGGATAAAATCCTGGCCCAAGTCTGACCCTGCTCCACACACCACCTCCAAAACAGTTTAGCAGCTAGCGCTATCCCAGACAAAGATGACTGCCTCAATCCAAGACCGCCATAATGCTTCGGGCTACAAACAATTTCCCATTGCACCAGACTCCATTTGGAGGATGATAAATTACCAGCCCAAAGGAACTGTCTAATTAAAGCATCAAGATCGTGAACAAAACCAACCGGGGCCACCTGGAGCATACATCTATAAATGGGGAGAGCTTGAACCACAGATTTGATCAGCTGAACCCTTCCAGCAAAGGACAACCACCTATGGGTCCAATGGTTAACTTTTGTCCGAAACTTATCCAAAATACTCTGCCAAGAATCCCTGGGCATCCTTTTGACAGAGATAGGAATACCAAGATAGGTCAGAGGAAGGGAGCCAACCTGAAACCTTAAGATATTAGCAATCCTCCGCTGGATAGGACCAGGAGTATTGAAGAAGAAGATAGAGGACTTATCTTCATTAATTCGTTGACCCGAGGCAAGAAGATAAACATCTAGCACAGCACGCAAATGTGTTGCCTCCCTGATAGTAGCCATCCCCATCAGCGCAGTATCATCCACAAACTGCAAATGAGACTGTGGGGGAATATTACCTCCCCATCGCCACCCTTGAATGAAACCCATCTCAACATTCTTTTTCAACAACCGGCCAAGACCTTCAGCCAAGAGCAAGAACAGATAAGGAGAAACCGGGTCGCCCTGTCGTAGACCCCGGGAAGCACAAAACAACTTTGAGGGTTCACCATTAATCAGAACAGAGAAGGATACTGAAGTAACACAACTCATGACCCATTGGATCCACTCATCCACAAAACCAAAAGCCCCAAGAATCTTTCGAAGAAAGGACCAACGAACTCTGTCATAAGCCTTGGCCATGTCCAGCTTGATGAACATTGCCTTATCCCTGGAAGTGGCCATAGAATGAATGGTTTCAGTAGCTATAACCACCCCATCCAAAATTTGTCTGCCTGCCACAAAACCACTCTGCTCCTCAGAGATCAATACTTTGAGCCAAATTTTCAGCCTGTCCGCAATTATTTTAGAGATAATTTTATAGACGACATTACAAAGAGAAATGGGCCTAAATTGACTGAGCCTATCTGCCCCCTCACATTTGGGGATAAGAGCCAAAAAGGTAGAGTTCAGAGCTCGTAACATCTGCTTGTTCCTCTGAGATTCCTGGACAACCGCCAATAAATCAAGCTTGATAATATCCCAAAAATCTTGAAAGAACTCCACCGGAAAGCCATCAGGACCAGGGGCCTTCCCTTTCTTCATCTGGAACACCGTTCTCTCCAGCTCATCCATCGAGATATCACTCATAAGAGACTCATTCATGTCCATAGTGACCAAAGAAGGGATGCAAGACAAAACTTGAGCCTCCTCAATGGGCGCCCCCTGGGGATCCTCCCTGAATAGAGACTCAAAATACTGCACTGCTTCACACGAGATATCCTTAAAAGAGGAAAGAGGCTCACCATTGTCGTTCACTAGGACAGAAATAGCATTCCCATGTCGCCTGGCTTTGACAGAATTGAAGAAGAAAGCAGTATTCTTGTCTCCCTCTTGCAGCCATTCGATTCGTGCCTTCTGTTTCCAATAGATCTCTTCACGCAATTCACACTCCTCTAAAACTCTTAAAGCCCTGGCTTCCTCTTGAAGTAAATGAGCCGTCACACCATTATCCCTGATCACCCTTGTAATGCTATTCAACCCAGCTTGGGCAGCACACTTAGCTTGAAAGATGTTCCCAAAGCACTGACGGTTCCAACGCTTAAGCTGATATTTAACAAATTGGAGAAGCTTGGCAAAAGTATACATTGCCGTACCAAAGGCGGGTCTACCATTTCGCCACCATTCAGTCATGTAATCATGAAGAGAGGGCTCCCGTAGCCACATAAGCTGGAACTTAAAAGGGGGCGATCGGGGCACATGAGCTGAAGAAACAACAAGCTTGATAGGCCAATGGTCGGACCCCCTCCAATCCAAAATTTCTGAGCTAGAAGACCACAAGCCACCAACCCAAAAATAAGACACCAGGAACCGATCAAGCCTTTCAGAGATGCAGAGATCCCCAAGCCTTCGATTGCTCCAGGTGAAAAGACCATTATTAGGCTTTACATCAACAAGATTCAAAGTAGAAATATTATCCTGAAGAAGCAAAGCAGAAGGCTCCAGCCGAGCACTACCACCCCGCTTCTCAGCCAACTCAGAGATAGCATTGAAGTCACCAGCCATGATCCAAGGATAAAAAGGCACCATACTCCGAACAAAATGAATATGAGCCCACAAAAATTGCTTACCCTGAAAATCAACAGGTGCATAGATATTAGTGAGGAGGATAGACTCCCCAGTCTCAAAGCAAGAAGCAATCATCGAGATAGAAGACTTGCTGGACATCCACCAAAGAGGGCGGATCTTCCGCGGATTCCAAAGGCAAGCCACTCCACCCGCAGACCCTTGAGCACCAATGCATTGGCATTCCCCGCTTCGCCACAACTTAGGAGATAAACCAATCATGCATTCAACAGATAACTTAGTCTCCTGCAAGAACAAAATATCAGGAGATTGACTTCTAACCAACTCACGAACAACCTTTTGTCGAGGGCTGCTGTTCAAGCCCCTTGCATTCCATGATAGAACAATCATTTCAAAGAGCTAGAGAAGTGTGAATCCAAAGTCTTAACCGACCCAGACTCCACTAGAGTTTCCCCGGCTAACTTAATCTTTTCCATATCCTTCTTCCTGCCAAGCTTTGAAGATTTCTCCCCCAACCCTTTTTTGAGATCCTTCTGATGAATACCCAAAGGAGAAGGAGAAGACTTGAGATTCTTACCTACATCTGAACTCGCATGCAAAGCCAGAAAAGAGTTATCTCCCCCACTCTTCTTCATTTCTACAGAAGAGATTGGCTCCACTTGGGCATCCATTGGAAGGTCAGTCACCATTTGCAAAGCACCAGAATCATGTGTATCCTGAGTAGTCCCAGAAGGAGGATCCTCCTGGCCAGAACACACAATACCCTGATCCAAGTTAACCAAGCCTGGATTCACTTCCTGCTGATCAAGATCCTCTAGAACCTCGAACCTATTAAAACAATCTTCATCTTGCCTTTCATTCAAGGTCCTCTTTTGACCTCGGTTTCTGTTACGATTCCTAACAGGAGCAAAACCATCTGGACCAACCCCATCCCCAGGAATGGGATCCTTTCCCTTATCCTCCTTAGGTGGGTTGTGAGGAGGTTGAGAAAAATGGGTCTCAATAGGCCTAGCCCTAGGGCATCTCCGTTGTAGGTGACCATACTCATGGCAGAGACGACATCGAAATGGAAGAGTTTCATAATCCAATGACTGCACCCAAGAGTGCGGACCCACAGACATATCCACAGAATCTGGTAATGGCTTACTTAGGTCAATCTCCACACAAATACGAGCAAAAGTTATCACCTTTTTAAACTGAGTCTGTTGTGAAGAACCAACTGGCTTCCCAAGCATCGACCCCAACAAATGCAAAACATCATCTCGCCAACATTCCACAGGGAACCGCGGAAGTCGAACCCACACCGGGACCCGAGTCGGAAGCTCCTCAGCAGGGTTAAAACCAGCATGCCATGGTTTAACGAACAAGCCAACCTGATTGTAGAAGTAGGGGCCCCCTTCAAAAACCCTGTTACGATCCGCCATGCAGTCAAAGGTAACCATGAAATAGTTATTCGCCAGAAGTTTTATATCCATTTCACCCTCTGGCATCCAAGTTCGTCGGGCCCAAGACTCTAAGAATTGCATCGATATCCGCATGCCCAAAAACTTGCAATAAAAAGAGTGTCTCGAATAATAATCAATGTCCTCCGCAACCATCTCCAATGGAATGACTAATTTCGGCCTCTCCTTGCAACGTTCCAGGCATCCATTGATTTTCGTGATCCGAGCCCCACCAGACGAACCCGCTCCATCTAATCCCGGATCCGACAAAAACAAGTTATTATTGAAAATTTTGAACCAGACGAGGGAGACTTCATGCCAATTGCAGAACGAAAATCCATTTTGGAACAGGCACCCGAGGTCTCCCCAGGGGACATTAAACCCAATTCGCACCGAGCATACAAGCCCGCAAAAAAGCCAAGACAAAGGTATCAAAAAACCCTAGCCCACAAGCACCCCCAGTCGCAGGCAAAGAGAGGGGGAAGCACCTCCAAAAAGAGGTCGAACCAGGGAGGCAAACCCAGCCCCAAGGTTGCCCCACACGAGACCCACGCAGCTACCAGCGACACCACGCGCACAGCAAACACCTGAGACCGCACCACACACGCGGGCAGAGAAAAGAGAGCAGGAACAGGAAGAAGAAAGACACCCACGCCCCCCAAATGCAGGAACAGACCCCCCACCCAACGCAGAAGCAAGCAGAAAGCAGAGAAAGAGCTAGGGGGACGCCCAGCTGCACGGCACGCCGCCATCCTCCTTAGCAATTTGAAATTTGAATGTCCGTTTTGAGTTTCTAATGTTATGGACATGTTATTAGCCTCACTAGTTTGTAAATGAATAAAGAAAACACTAAACCAAAAAATCTAGTGGTGACTAGTGGTGAGACTCTATTTATTATCCATATACCTTTCAAAGAGACAAGACTGTTATAACAAATCTAAAGGCTATTGAACATTGGAAACACATCAAGGATTCTTATCATATTGTTGCCTAGAAATGAGGTTGTAAATGCAAGATTAAAAGCATTAGTGTTGTATAAGGAAAAGATGAATGCAAAATATTATGGTTACACCTATCCCTATTTACTAATGTAGATAGTGTGAAAATAAAAAATATCATAAGATGTTCACTAGATATTTTAGGTAGGAGGCAAATCACAACTCATTAAGAAACCAATGATCTATTTAGTTATAAGCAACAAGCTTTGGAAATTGTGTCAGTATCTTATTGGGATAATAGTAGCTGATATAACTTGAAGGAGAAACCCATGTAATTTGGGTTTAGACACTCTAATGGCAATTGTAATATCCCAGATAGAATGTTTTATATTATTTATTTTATTTCAATAATTAACAAGGCTTAACATCACATAATTTTTAAATGTTATTGATGTCTATATATTTTTCAAAACCAAACTTATTTGTAGTGGAAATGAATAACTATTTTTTTCAGTATTTGGCCTTGTAGGAACCATCTTCAATACCACAAAATTGACTCTTCCTTACATAATTGAACCTTCAACTAATCTAAATTAAGCCCTTCTATGATTGGCCAAGTTGCAAGTGTTTAGTAAATAATGAAAAATCACACCCTTAAGACAATATTAACTTTGATCACAAACCTAAACTATTACGAGTTATACCTAGAATTTTTTAAAACAATTTTGCCTCAAAGAGTTGTATATTTAATATAAATTACAAATCTGAGTCACAACACTTTAGGGATATTTGAATCACCCAACTATAGTAATTGCTATGAATCACAACCCCTAATGGAATGATCAATTTTTCATAAGTTCTTAATCAGAGGACTTTAAATCACACAATTGGTAGAAGAATCACTTGATTTGATTAATATGAATTGTTGTAAATTTGAATATAAATTGATACTATATAAGATTCATGAACCATTGCAATCTTGAGAAGGATTTGAATTGATGTTATGGGTATAAAGATATCTTGAAATCCAACCACCATAATCTCAATTTTCTCATCACTTTGAAGCTCATATGTAATCCCTAGGGGAGATAGTCCCAAGTGTAAATAAGGGGTTTTCATCCACTAATCCAATGATGAAAATTAGGGGGTTTTGGTTCTCTAATTCTAGACAGAGGGATTTCTTCTTTAGGGTATTTGAACTGAAGTTTAATGCTCTAACAAGTAGAATTCATATAATAAAATAGTTAATCAATTTATGCCTCCTCCTTGCTTGGCATCTCTAAAATAGAATTTCCCTCCAAAGGACAACTCTTCAAACTACTTTTTATTATTTTAGAGGAATTTATTATTTAGAATTAACTTTAATTGTATGTGGTATTTATCTAATATTTTTTTACTTTATTACAGTTTCATAACATAAACACTCCTTTTTGTGACAATATGACCCTTTTTTTTTATAGGTGCATGGGTCTATCTTGGTTAAATTATTAATAGGGTACATTACAATCCACCCTTCAAGCAATCACAAACTTGGATTCTCCTAGAGCTATTAGGACTCAAAATCAACCTTGAGATTTGTAATTTCCAATGTATGATCCTCCTTGTGATGTAGTTAGGTTCTACTATACTACTTTGAGATAATTAGGAATTGAAAACTCTACACTAGATGGTGATTTCTCTGTTGTCTTAGTTGTGTTTGACTCTATACTATAGTGATGTCCTTGATAAGTTGTTACTATTCTCGCCTCAACCTATCTACCAAGATAGTCCTTCAATTTCATAATAAGGTTGATTCTAGTTGTATGGAGTACCATACCACCAAAACCCTATTCTACTACCTTAAATTATTCTTTAGACAAAAATTCATGGGTACCCCACCATCTTGGAGAACAATAAGTATGTCTTTCCAATCCTAGAAATTAATCATTGTATATTTTGTTTTCTCAAACATGAGATGAAAACCTACTCCAACTATACCCATGTATCCTCTTTAAAAAAAAACATATTTTCAACCTTTGCAATTGATCCCCAATTATTAACAAATCACTAAATACTTGTGGAGAAGTTGAAAGTTTCCTAGTATGTGCCATTTCTTTCAATATTTCTCAATATCTAATCAGTGAGAACATCCCAATAGGGCCTTTCCCTAAAATTATATTTGAATTAGCACTCATTTGTTACCTTCCTTTGAGTGTTAGTCATACATAGCTCTATGAGGTCTGAGACTATTCCTATGGGATAAAAAAATCCTCATAGCTTGCATCATACAAGAAATATTTTAGGAACATAAGTATCTCCTTCCAACATCGGTATATCCATAAATTATCTATTCTATCTACTAGCACAAGCTTGATAAGTAGATGGATACCTAAAAAAAATGATGTTTCTATTCAAAGTCAACGTAGGAGAAAGATGAAGTTGTGCCTCTTTTTGTTACCAAGTATCCCAAATTCCTCAACATCTCTTGGTGTCTCTATGCATTGCATTTCAACCTCATGAATTTGGCTGATTGTGATCATATTAGTATGAGTATGGCTTCCATTTGACTTTTATTAGCTCAAATAGCCTTGTTGGTGAATTTTGGATGAGCTATTGGTCGAATCTTCTATGCAAGAACCAATATCATTCTTTCTACCAATATTTTCCTTCCTTCTCCCTTATCCGAAATATGAAACAAAGGAGCGTTATAGTTTTGAACAATGGATGGTATTGGCTACCCTAGAATAGTGGTGAAGATAAATTCCTCCATATTTCCAATGATGACAAAACGATCTTCACTCTACAATAGATTCCCTTCATAAATAGATTCCCTTCATGGAGTATGTTCTTATTAAAATCTCATCAACTAATTTCCATGTTCGATATAAACTTACATGCACTACTGTGAGTTTTTTTGGGATGATTTAAAATTTAGAGCCAGGGTTTCATCTAATGTGTTAGGTCTCAAAAACACTGGTTTGAAACCACAAGAGGTTTCCAAGCTCTTGATACATTTTTGGCTAATGTACAAGGCCAAATGATGAATTCTAACCTTCTACTCTTTAGGCTTTGCTAGACCTAGGCGGGTATACCTCTGTTGGGTAAAACGGAGTCAGATGAAAGTCTAAGATGAGTGGCTTCTATTTGGCATAAATTCTAATTGTTTGACATACAAATATTAGTTTATAACTTGTATAAACATGCAAGAATGTAATTACTAGGTTCTTCCTAGTGATCCAAATGAAACTTCCAAATTACTATGAATGAATTGAAGGATTTAATCTTTAATTGAAAGAACCAACCAATCATACCACATAGGTGCAACAAATGTGCACTGATAAATTGAGTATATACTTGATATATCAATTTAAATAACAAAGAAATATCAACCTTGGAGACAACTTGATAATATTTTCAATTAATTCAACAAACAATTGATACCAGAATGACGCCACAAAATCAGAGTTCTTTCATTGATTCCTCCAAAATTTCGTACATGCATCATGGTCTTTTGAAGTGTAGACATTGTATCTATCCCTATTCGCATGTTACTTTCTCTTTTTATCTAATCTAATGTCTCCTTTTGGTCTTGGTCTCTCGTATTTATATGAGAGGCAACAAGCTTTAGACCAAAGGTCATGTCTTTTGGTAGCAAAACATAATTATGAGATAAAACATAACTGAAATAACTAAACAACCAACATGTGCCAATCCATTAGTCTTCGAGTAAAGACCCCATGGTCATCTAAGACCTGTGCAAAGATTTTACTATATGATTAATTATTTTTGTGATGATGATGATCAGTCCTCATCGGAACCTAGATACTTCTCCTTCCATTTACTTATTGTCAAATCATTTGGCCATTTGAATTCTTGTGCAGCAGTGAAATTTGTGAGGTGGCTCTTCCATCTATTATCAAGCAAGTTCCTTATATCTACCACAAATTTTGTGTATCCATTGTCTAGTATTACAATTCCATCAAGCAAAGTATGAAACTTGTCAAGGCCGATGTCCCCATTATTTTGTATGTGTGTCAAACACCGAGAGACCATCTGATCGAATTCACCTTTCCACTCATCCACACCTTCTTTATAGAATCAAATGCATTCCTTGTATTCTCCACTTTCTTCTTCATATCTATTAAATACCTGTGCTCCTCAATTACCCCCTTCACCATTTCCTGAGTAGGCTTGAGTCTTGGAGGGGCATCTAGATCCCTTTGTATTGCCTTGCACAGAGTAGTTAGAATGTGATAAATGGGCTGCCACCTCATCTGGAATTCCTCTAGGATAGGGTAATTAGCACTTATTTGTTCCAAAGCTTTAACCAGATTGCTAAAGCTCTCATGTACTCCACCTATCTTTTCCTTCAATATCTCAATTATGTGCTCCAATTATTTTCTCAAGGTATCTAGGATGTGACACTTTACATCTTCCATATTGTGCTTCTTCAGCTTATCAATTTCTTCTTTCATTTGTTGTATCTATGGGTCTTTAGTTTGAATAGGTGGGTGATAAACAACTATCTCATCCCCCCTCACCGTTGTACCCTATTGTAATTGTTGTTTCAACTTGACATTTTTAATAAACAATTTATTAACTTCATCATTTGACAATTTTAGTCTTTTCTCATATTCAGTTATTTTCTTCTCCATGTTCTCCACCACATCTTTGGTGAACATTGTTGAATGCATAGTTATGGTCATAACCTCTATTGGAGTTGTATCCTTCATTGTCCTTAGCATGGCTCACCCCCTCATTCCTTGCACCACATCTAAGAGTCTGGGCTTCCTTGTGCTCTTTTGGTTTGTCCATAAGGCAAGGGTTTGAGTGGTAGGGTTATACCCTATTCCTGATACACCTTCCTTTCAGTCAAACTCTGCAACCAACATTCGATCATCTTGAGCTCTAATCTGGTCCAAAAGAAATACCTTAGATAACTCCATCCTTGGTATGATCAACATATCACTCTTCAGTACTAACTCTCTTGCTTCCTGGGGGTAACATTGATATTAACAATATTCAATTCTACCAATGTTTGGGCTTGAACTTCATCCTACTTTGCATCATCTGCTCCTATGAGATTGATGTTTAACCTTTCATCAAAATGCTTCATTTTCATCTTGATCCAAAAATCTTTAAATTCACTAGTGTGAATAAAATTGTCATCCTCCATAAACCTTAGAGAGGCAACTACCCTCTCATCGACTTGAATTTAATCAACAAATTCCTGTGATATTATGATTTTTGGATCATGGGGCTCATGAATTTTCTGCTACTCTGCAACCTCCTTCATTTTAGTCAGAGTCAATACTACTTCTTATTCCTCATCACTCGAGCCATAATCAACTAATGAATCAATTTTTTGTTTCTTGGCATGAGGCTCATGTGTGGGAGATGGAGGGGATGGATGTGCTAGTGATAGAGGTGGTGTATGAGATGCGGATGCTTCTTGTGATGGTTGTTGGGGTGCAGGAAATGGAATTAACCCCTCATCTTGAGCCCTTTTATAAAACTCATCAAATTTTCCAAGTATCATCTACGTCCTTTTGAGAAGATTTGGTTCATCTGCAAAAAACCCTTTAAAACTTTTATTCTTCTCCTTTTTCTGATCCTCCCATCTCATCCTCATTATCCATCTCTTTCTAGTCTGAAATACATCATCAAAATATACCAAGTTCCTTATCACATCTTCCTTAGGGTCGAATGCATGAGATATTGCCCTCTTTGTAATCAAATTCCTTCTGATCATATTAATGTGACCCTCTAGATCACATACTCTTTCTTTCCCGGACTTGAGGGGATAATTGACTCTCATGAATCTCTGTAGCTCTTCTAACATGTCTGATCCAACAGAAAATTCTTCAAACATTTTTAAATCAAGCAACAAAGTACCTTTTCCTTGATTTTTCATTAAATCATGCTCCATCGAGAGCATCTGCCACGTGAACTCCAAAAAGCACATTCTAGCAAGCACAATTTTTGGCAAAATATGTGATTCCTGGTCACAACTGTACGCCCTAATGATAGTATGTTGTGGCATTAGGAACCAATCAACATAATTATGTGTAAAGCCCTGGTCTAGCTTGTATTGCATTGGCCTCATGACATTCATCAAAGATTGTGGCAACCTTGGTGTTGAGAAACCAAGGGCAACAATTATTCTAACAACAAAATTATCCCTAAACACAACAAAATCACACTTTGTGCTTCTATTGTCCCAAATCTAGCACCAATTCTATACAAGGATTCTAACTCCATTCTCTTGTGTGCATAATTTCATCCTCTTAGTCCATTTTGTTTCATTTTGATACAAAATCAAATGACATAACAAAGAATATTTCCTAAAAGACATAGGAGCCTTAGCCTCTTCGACCTGCAATAAGCCCTCATGAATTTGTTCTTCAATCACATAAGCAAAATCAAATTCAACATTTGACTTCAGATACTAAATGATCATAGCCATCCTCATCAATCCTACTGACATGTTATACTCTGCATATATTCCAAGAACCCAACACAATGCATGATATGTATTATTGAAGTAAACCTTAAAATCAGACACCAGAAAAGGTTCTACCTTTGAGGAGGCGATGGGAAGTATCCTATTGTTATCACCCTTTTCATGTGCAGGGGGAGCTCATCACTCCTATAAGTTATCCTTACCTTTTGTATTCTTGGTCCAATTTCCCCAAATTCACTTCTATAACAGCTTGTTTGTTCAGGTTAAAACACTTAATAATGGCTTCCCTTGAAACATCTATTAAACACCCACCATATGGGAGCTTGAAAATCTTTGCTGGGGCATTGTATCTATTGGCCAGGGCTTTAATCAGCTTGATGTCAATGAAAATATTTGGAACTATCAATTTGGCCAAGTCAAGGGTCCACGAGTTTGATGTCAGGACCTTGTTATTTTTGTTTCTATAAAAATACCAGTACAAATTCCAACCTGACTGAGGAAAGATAGGGTCTCTACATCCCTGAGCTGAGTGTCTAAAAAATTTCTTTGGCCCCTTATCCACTGACCCAAGTAGTAAAGTAAGTAATGGAGACTGTAAAGAGGGTTTACTAGCTTTAGGTTCATCTTTCTTAGCTCCTACTTCTGATTTCTTCAGCGCCATTTATAAAAATTAAGGAGTGATAAACATAGCTTACTCGGAATATAGTTTTCCTTGGAGAATTTCTTTCACTTCCACACCTCGAGCTCGTCTGCACTTAGTCTCTGCTACTATGAATGGGAAATCTCAATCTACTTTGTTTATTTCCATACCAAGCCGCATTAACTCTCAAATAATAAATTCTCATCATTCAAATCTTTTGCATTGAGCTCAATTTCATATTTTGAAGTTGATTGATGTGATTGGACTGCTTTAAGTGTTTCAACGGCTACTTACTGCATTACCTCGCATCACTTTTCACACCCCTGCAGTACCATGATACATATTGTTACCTTGCTTTATTATATCGCTCTACTGCACACCGCCTTTGTCTTCCTCATAGTACCACGGTGTGCCCTTAATTCAAACTATACCGCTCTACCGCAGGCTATCTTTCTCCTTCTTGCAGTACTGCGGTGTCCTCCCATTACTTTTCTTTGTATACCGCTTTACTGCGGGCTATGTGTTAACCCTTCGCGGTATGGCGGTGTCTCTTCTTATTAGTATTCACCAGTGTACCGCTCTACCACGGGTCTTGTTCTAACCCTCTATGGTATAGTGGTTCCCCTTTTATCACTGTTCTTCATCACACCACTCTACCGCAGGCTGTGTTCCATACCTCCATAGTATAACGGTCTCCTTTTGTTAATACTGATCATTATACCGCTCTACCATGACCTAGGTTGTAACCCTCCATGATATAGTGGTAAAATGGTATAATGTTAGCTATTTTGCAAGAGGCTGCGGTAAGGAGGTATGAGGTGAGGGTTATATAAGGTGGCCAATGCGGTAGCAATATGGTGGTAAAAGGCTATTTTGGCTTCATGGATGGAAATAGAATGATTTTTTATGAAAATGATGGCATGAATTTTGATTTCAACTAATAAAATCCTTAGAATTTTTTATGAAAATTCTAGTTCCAACAACGACTCCAATTGGGGATGAGTGATTTACCAATCACTGCAAGATTCCAAAATCTATGGTTGTAGACCAAGATTTCAAAACATATGAAAAATGGAAGGTGGAGTGGATGGAATGAATAAGGATATGGAGATGGAAAATAATGGAGATTTAAATGAACCTATACTACTGTACATGGAAAGAAAATTTGTTTTTAATGAGGGAAATCTAGGATTGTCCATATACAGGCAAGTCTTAGTCCCTTTTCTTATTTCCTAAACTACTGTGCATGGAAAGAGATTATTTTAAGAGGCTTGTTAAGAATTTTACATGCACTGGCAATTCTTAATCCTCTAGTACTCAAGAAAAGAAATGCTTCAAAAAATTTCCATGTACTGGCAACTCCTGCTCTTCACCAGACATGTACTACAAATAGTAAGAATCTTCTCCTCCCTTTCCAATGATAAGAAAGGGCCCTAACCACAAGGCTTCAAATTTTCCATGCTTTCCCTTCTCCTGAGATCTAGCATTCCACATCAACACCAAATTACTCACCCCAATTTTTCTATTTTTGGATTTCTTATCAAAAAGGTACTTTATCTGAGATTGCAGCTTTGCATTTTGGTTATGAGCCATTCTCCTTATTTCATCAAGCTCTGCAAGTTGATCCATTTTTTCCTTCATTGGTTCTAGAATATCTAAATCTTCCTGAAGGATGAAATTATAAATTGGTAAAAGTTTTGTAGTGGCATCCTGGCTTGTGTCCCATACACTAGCTCAAATGGAGATTTCCCAATTGCCTTTTTCACAGTAATTCTGTCCTTCCACACAACCATTCTCAGTTTTGAATCCCAGGCCTTTTTATTTCCATATAACATTCTTCTTATGATTTTCAAAAGACTTTTGTTGCTGGATTATGCCTGGCCATTTGCTTGTGAATGGTAGGGGGCAACATAAGAAATAGTAATGCCATATGTGTTGCAGAAGCTCTTAAATTCATTAGAACTAATACACATCCCATTGTCTGTGATCAACCTAATTGGTGTACCAAATCTAGTTATGATATTCTCCATTAGGAAATTTATTACCACCTTACTTGTCGCTTGTTTTGTTGGGATTGCCTCTACCCATTTAGTGAAATAATCAGTAGCTACAAGTATCCATTTATATCCCCCACTTGAATTTTCCTATATTTCCCCAATAAAATCAATTCCCCATTGATGAAAAGGGGCATCTACTTGTAAAGGTCGAAGTGGTAGGGCTCCTTGATATTTCATCTTTCCTGAGAACTTCTAGCTATTGGTGTGAATAAGTCTTGTACCTAGTTTATTCCTTTACTAGGGAGTTACGGAACTTAATTCACATGTTAAGTTTACGTAGGATATTAGTTGTATCTTCTAGAAGTCTTAGTTATCTTATCTAGACTTTACACTTTCCTAGGTAGTTATGAGTTAGTTGTCTCATGTGATAGGATTAAGACACTTGTCATGATCATGTCTTATCCTATCTCTCATCCTTGCCTTTATAAGCAAGGCATCTCCAACATATTTTGCATTGTATTGTATTGTATTGTATTGCATAGATCATATTGTATAATATTGTAATCCTTGTTTGGTGGAATAACATCTTCCATTGTTGCTTCTCTCTATCTCTTTGGAGGCTATTTGGTATTGCAGATTGAAGATCTCAGGTTGATCACTTCAACATGGTATCAGAGCTTTGAATCTAGCAAGCCCCTTCCATTTTTTCATTGGATAGTTTCCATCAATTTCTTTTGTGATTTTAATTTCTTGTATCCTATATTGCATGTGTGTATTTTGGTGAGATTTGGTGATTGCAACACTTTTGGCTATAGTGGTAGTATTTTAGGCTATCCCATTACGTCTAGGAGGCTCGAGAAAGTCAGATTTGGCTTTTGTTTCACTCAATTTTGTCACCATTTGCAACTTTGGAAAAGAAAGGTAGATCTGGTGAGCAGCCTTTTACAAGAGCATTTTGGCAAAAAATAAGCCTGCCATTGCGTCCAGGTGGCTATTTCTGAGTTTTTTGATATATAATTTGCCTATATTCGGCAAAAGTTGTTTCAAGAGAAAAAAAATTAGCTGAGGAACTGTACGATTGCCATTATTAAAAAAAATTCAAAAAAAATTATTTGGCAGATCACAACAAATTTTGGGTTTCAGGACCATCCACGGAATCCAGGACAGGGAGGAATTTCGGGAAATTCTAGGCCAAACGGATTCCAGCGGAATAATCATGATAACACCTACTAACAATTAAATCTGATCATTTTCAATCAACAAACCACATAGGAGATCACAAGATAGCATGAATAAATCATATAATGCATCATAAATCACCAACACATCATGCTATTCCATACTTCTTTATATTTCACCAAATTTTGGGAAAATCCGCCAAAGATAGATTTCCGCGATGACAGAGACACTTTACAAATCTAGAAAATACAGGGAACCAAGGACCTCGGGAAAATTCGGAGTCGACAGAAATCTGCAGATAAGGTAAAACTCCGACAGCATGCAGATTCCGGAGAACTCAAAGGAAATTGGGAAAACAGAGGAGATCGAGAAAATTCGAGGTCAACGAAAATTCGCGAAATATATGAAACTCCGAAAGCAATAGCGGATTCCAGAAAAGCAGAGGAAATTGGGAAAATCCCTCAGAGGCGGATTGTCCCAAGGGAACGGAAAATCCCGGACTGTGGAAAAAACCCGAACATCGGCATTAAATCATGATTACGCTCAAAACACAAGATCGATCATGAATTTCAAATATTTAAGCTTAGGGAAAGTTTAATATGGGTTTTCAATGGATTATCTTAGCATTCTAAGCCAATTTTAGGGTGGAAGAAGATGAAGTGGTGATGCCCTAAGTTTCAAACCCCATACATCCGCCATTAGCGTACAGGTGAGCTGAGAATTTCAACATTTTGACTACTAATTCTCGACTAGGGGATTACTAACAACTCTCAAGCAAGACACATCAAAATGCAAATAGACAAAGGAGCTCAAAACTCACTTGGGAGATGACAAATAAAGCAATGTTGGACAACCCTAGCATGAAATGATCAAATACGCAGGAATTCAAACCCAAAAGCTCTTATAACATCAACATGCTATCCATAATCATCAATTAGAAGCAAGGCAATTGAAAACATACCATTGTGAAGTGAAAATTGATCTCAGAAATAGTAAATGCAAAATTCAATGGTGTCCACAAAGAACAGGGGCA
>VDFB02238383.1:0-32089 GCA_007258455.2 Sequoia sempervirens | reverse complement strand
AAGATTCTTAGAATAACCAATCTATATTATTATAAGAAGATTGAAGAGATGATGATAAGAGATTGGATGGATAAGGGAGGGAGATTGATAAAGGATGAATGGATGGGGGGGGGATTTTGATAGAGGAGAGGATGGGGGATATATACAAGATGATGGAATGGAAAATGAGATGCAATCCAAATGCAATTTGCCATCTTCAGAGCACTGGTTTTTGCTATAACATTAGACACGGGATGCTAGGGTATGAAGAACCAATGTCGATTCATGTCTAATGCGTAAAACAAACACAACAAAGAAGAAGGCTATCCCAACACCCCAAAGTCACGAAGACCTTGGTTGGGTGAGGTATTGGGATAATCACAAGCATAGAAGGATTCCCCAGCGTAACACAAGACCACAAGAGTCTTGGTGGGTACTACGTGAGACAACCAATAAGACAACAACAAAGAGGAGCAAGATATGCCCCTATGTTTACTAGTCAAAGCACACCATGATATGATGGATCAAGGTGACCATGACAAGTGATGATAGGGAGCTCAAATGATAAACAAAATCCAAAAGTATCAAAAGATCGCAATCAATTTCAAACGTCTTTTTCCTTAGGATCAAGAGGGGTGGATGGGATTGATGAGGTTTGTTAGGAAGGATGCATCCTATTGAGACCAAAGATGATGGATACTAAACTAAAAGATCGTTATGACATGGGATGTTCGAAACTAATTGGATCTTCATGATACGAGTGGATCTTGTTTGTTAAGAACTAGCTAGATAAGGGCATAGCTTGACGACATGACATAAGGGAGACAAGACATGAGACATAAGACTAACACATCCTAGCGACCTAGGGGCTCGGGGGTTGATCAAAGATTAGCCTTGCCTATGTGAAAGTGCAGAGCCCTCGCAGTTCGATAAAAGGTTGATGGATGACCATGGATAAAAGCAGGAAGAGGATGACGGAGACCTCGATGGATGATAAAGATAAGATGGAAAAAAGGAGCAGACAGATAGAGCAAAGACCGATGATAGACGATAAGGAGCCCTGGGGGTGGATCAAATGATTGACCTTGCCTACGTGAAAGCATAGGGGCAACGTAGGTCGACGAGAGACCAACGATAAACGATGGATAAGGGATGATGATATGATCGCTGGATAAGGGGATAAAATGATAGGACTGATAAGATGAGACATGATAGACCTGTTGGATTGGATTGGATGATGGTGATCATGAAGCTCAGGGATGGGATAGTTATCCAAATCATCAAAATGAATTGGGAGGATGATAGGGTGGGTAGATGAATGATGAGAAAGGATAGGAGATTGAAAAGATGTGTAAAAGAAGCAAAAGTGATGATGATGAGACAGATGGAATTGGTTTGCATAAGGAG
This sequence comes from Sequoia sempervirens, assembly GCA_007258455.2. Taxonomy (NCBI): domain Eukaryota; kingdom Viridiplantae; phylum Streptophyta; class Pinopsida; order Cupressales; family Cupressaceae; genus Sequoia; species Sequoia sempervirens. The sequence continues at coordinate 30,703 of VDFB02238383.1, read as the reverse complement.
AAGCCTATAGCTAGATACCAATGACAAGGGATTATGAGATGGGAGGAGGATAAAGATGAAGGATAAGGAGATAAGGATGGGGAGATGAGAGGGATTGTTCGGATTGTTAAGGGGATGAGGATGAGGAGATGAAAGGGATGTTGGGATAGATGGATAGGAAGATAAGGATCTAGATGAGGAAAAGGTTACTAGATGGATAAATGGATAGATAATAATTTGGGTAATGGAAATGATTTCTGTGATGGATGGATAAAGGGATAAGGATGGGGAGATGGGAGGGATTGTTTGCTAGATGAAGGATGTCTCCAAGGACTATGTCACACAGGAAGATAGATGCCCTCACTCTAAATATGTCATGTATAATGAGGCATGATGGATGGAAGGTAGAAGGATGGGATAATAAAGGAGTGAGATGGATAGGATGCATGGATAAGGAAGGGAGATTAATGGTAGCATGACGAGTGGACAAGGAAGGTAGAAAAATGCAAATAAGGATGAGGAGAGTGTGTGGATGAGGGGGAATGTATGCCAAGAGGTTTCCAAAGCATGTTTGTATGTTTTCCCCTATCTATATCAAGATCACAAGGAGGATGGAGGGATTGGGATAAATGGGATATGATAAGCAGGGTGTGTAAGATCGGTTGGATGGAGGAGATGGGTGAAGGGGAATGGATTTTCCCCCAAGTGTGGAAAGAGATAGATGGCGATTTACGCATGACGCCTGTTTGCCAGGTTTTCATCATGGTACTTATCCAAGGCGCTTGTTTGCCAAGTTTTCACTATTGGACCTATTTCTCTTTAGTTTTTTTTTTGGATTTTTTGAATTTTTTGGATTGCATGCGGAAGGAGATGGATAAGGATAGGAATGTGGATAAGTGGATTTAGAAGACATGTGATAAGGAGATGGATGGAAGACTCAAACATCAAAGTCCATATGAAGTATTAAGAGCCCATGTTTGAAGCGATTGTTGGATGTTGGTACAACCTTATTAGGATAAATGGATTATGCAAGAGGATGAATTAGAGAGATTTGATGGGGAGATATGTGGGACAAGGGATGGGAGATTGGAAAGGGTATGGATAGAATGATGGACTAGGTGTGTGATAGGGAGATGAGTTCAGGACCAACATTGGCATATATGGTGGTGGAGGTGAAATGATATGAGGATTAATGGATGGAGGAGATGGGATAGTGAATTTTGGGACATAAGGACCCAAAACAGATTTAGGATACAAAAGGGGGGTATGATTAGCTTTAGGATTAGAAAATTTGGATGTTGTTACAGATTTTTCATTTGAAGGTGTTGCATCTTTTTTCTTTGGGATCCACATGGTTTTGATTTTTTCTTTGGTGGGCCTTTGTGGCCTGTAGATTTGATTTGGATTTTGGATTTTATTTTTCTTTTCTTCAACATGTCATTTCAAGGGGAGATGAGGAGCTTCAGATTCATGTGGATATTTAGATTTATGCTTTTTTATTTTAGCATCCAAAGTGTTTTTAGTAGCAATGGGACGGGTGCGAGGAGATGGATGACGTGGAGTGATGGAGGTAGGAGTATGGGGATTATGTGTAGATGGAGGATGTGTAGGTATGTGCCTTTGTTGATCCTGATTAGGGAACATGAAAGTGGGATGTTTATGATGGGTGATATGGATAGGTGATGGATGAATAAAAGGATGAATAGGATGAGATGGAGGAGATGACTGTGGGATATAAGGGTCCAAAATAGACATATGACCTGGAGGAGACATGGAAAAAGTAGATGGAGGATGGGAGATGGTGGATGGAGGGATGTAAGGACCCAAAATGGATGGAGCGGATGAAAGAGGAATATGGATGGTTTTTTTGAGGCGATACGATGGAGGGGGGATGGCAGAAAATGATCTAGTGGAGAGATGGGAAGAACCTACATTTCTTTTGGAATAGGTTCGTTGAAGACGTCTAGAGGTTGTACAAACATCTTGAGATTGTGAGTCTTGGGAAATAGGTCCACGACCTTGCATTCATATTTGTTCTTTGACCTGGATGGGCTCTAAAATACCTTGCTCATGAAGGCCTAGACCTTTTCCTTGATAGTTCATGTTCTTGAGCATTCGATCCATGACCGAATTTTTGTTATTCTAGAAGAATGATGCGAGTCCATTATTAGGTGGGGTAGGATGGGTGGCGTATATGCTTTTTTTTTCTTCTGCAAGGAGACCACCATGGAAGAATGTGAGAGTACTAAGGGGATATAAAAGTGGTGTGGGAATAGTATGGTTAGGCGATGGTGGAGGATCATTAGATGGAGATGAGGGGGTAGTAGCTTCTTAATCACAGGGAGTTGGTGAGGGATCAAGAGAGGGATTAGGTGATAGGATAGGATCTGGATTTGTGGCAATAGGCGATGGAGTGATCGGATCTTGACTATCAAAGGGATCATGGGATGGAATGGATGGCAGATTGTGATCTTGATGTGGACTAGATGGGATGGTAGGATCTTGATCTGGAGAAAGGGGTATGTTGTTATGCTTTGGATCAAGCTCTTGGCATGGCTCTTCTTGTGTGGGTGGCATGATAATAGAGTGTCAGAGGGACTCCTCAAGTTGGGGAGATGGAAGGAGGGAGGATTCAAAGCATTCATGGGAATGGATTTCAGTGATACTCGGAGTGGGGGAAGTGGATTGGATTTGGGTGTCTTCGATGCATTGGATGGATCTAGGAGTAGGGGGAGTAGATTGGATTTGTTTATCTTTGATGGGTTTGACGACTCCCAAAGTAGGAGATGGGGGCTCAATAGATTTGGTGGATGTGGGGATTTCAATTGTTTGAGTGGTGCTAGGGGTGGTGACATCAATGATAGGTGCGATACGGAGAAGGGTCTAATCACTAGTGACCCTGGATGATGGATTGGGATGGCATGGTTCCACAACTTCAATAGGTGGAGTGGGGAATGTCTTCTTTGTCATGATTCCTTAGAGAACTTCTGGAGTGTGAAATTTGCATATTCTAGGTTGAGATGGCGAGGTAGGAGTGGATGAAGGATTTGGGATTAGTAGAGGATTGGGATTATATGGGGGAATGGGATTGGATGGGGGACTAGGAGTAGATGGGGGACTAGGAGTAGATGGAGGATTAGGGTTGGATGTAGGACTAGGAGTAAATGGGGGATTAAGATTAGATGAAGGGTTACGATAGGGATATTGGTATGGTGAATTAGGATTGGATGACATGGATGGTGGATCGATGGTAGAGGAAGTAGATGGGGAACTAAGATAGGGATATTGAGACGATGGATTAGGACAAGAGGAGATGGGTGTTGGATTGTAATAAAGGTATTGGGATGGTGGATTAGGATGGGAAGATTGAGATGGAAGATTGAGATAGGGAGACGTGGATGACAGATTAGGATAAGAAGATGTGGATGTTCAATTAGGATAGGTTGATTGGTATGGAGGATTAGGATAAGGGGACATGGATGGGGGATTGTAATAAGAGTATTGGGATGGTAGATTATGATGGGAAGATGCATATGTTGGATAAGAGGATGATGTAGATGAAGGATATGATGAATATGCGGACGAGGAAGGTACTGGATATCCCTTGTCAAAGGTAGCATAAGGAGCATGATTAGGCATGGATGAAGACATAATGGGATAGTTGGAAGAGGTGATTGGATTTTGGAAGGTAGACGGAGAAAGATTACTAGCAATGATAGTGTCAAGGGGATATATGTCATACACCTCTTGATCGACAAGACTCTCGTTATCGTCATCAACGTAATTAGGGTTTCCCTTGATTACTACTGATGGAGGATAATGATTCATGATGATGAAAGGATAAATAGGATGGATCAAATATTTTGGATGGAAACAGACTAAAGCTCAAATCGGGGTTGGACTAAAGCTCAGATCGGGGTTGGACTAAAGCTCATATTATGATGATTGGATGATGCGATGGGATTGATTTTGATGATTGGATTTGATTGCCAAATGATGATCTCGACACCGAATCTTCTTTGAGATGGAAGTAGATTGATTGGGTCGAAGGTGATTGGATTAGATTGGATAAGATCGATCGATAAGATGATTGATAAGATCAAATAATGGATCAGATAGGATGATGAAAGGGATTGGAAAACCCCATTCAAAGATTACTCTAGGTGACTTAGGATACTAATTGATCGGATTAAACGATAGATAGATGATTGCGGCACCGAATCCTCCTTGAGATTGAAAGCGGATTGATTGGGCCAACTATGATGATTAACTTAGGATGGATGACAATCCTAAGTAGATTTGGATGATGACGATCAGATTCAGACACCTAGGTTAATTTGGATAATAACCTGAAACGAAGTTTAGGGGATTCAGATGGGGAAAACAATAATTTGATTGCAGAAATGGATGATAGAAATGGATGAACGACTACTCAAAATGAGTAAATGATTGATTGGAATGGATGAACGAATGCTCAGAACGAGAGAAGGAGGTTCAAAATAGATGAAAGATTACTCAAAACGAGTAAACGAATGACCGAGAGGGATGAACGACTACTTGGAACGAGTAAATGACTACTCACTCACAATGGATGAATGATTCTCGGAACGAGAAGATGAAGGTTCAAAATGAATGAAAGATCACTTGGAACAAGTAAAGGAATGATCAGAATGGCTGAATGAGAGTTCGAAATGATAGGAGGTTCGAAATGGATAAACGTTTACTTGGAACAAGTAAACGAATGACCGAAAAGGGTGAATGAGAGCTAGAACGAATGTTTGGAATGGATGAATGAAAGCTTGAAATGAGTAAACGATTGATCGGAATGGGTGAACGGATGCTTGGATTGGGAGACTGACTCTTGGAATGGATGAAAGGATGAATAGGATGAAAGTGGAGAAGATGGAAGGAGGGATCTAAGATTTTTTTTGATACCCAAAGATCTTGGCCGTAGATGGACTAAAGCTCAAATTAGGATTTTGGTTAAGCTCAGATTGGGAGTAGATTAAAGGTCAGATTAGGATTGGATTGAAGCTCATATTAGGATTGGAGGATGTGATGGGATTGATTCTATACCAAGTTCAGGGGTTTTAATTAGAGGACGTAAGGTGCTGACAATCAAATTTTTTTCTGATTTGGCAATTTTCAAAAATTATCAAATTTTGCCATTTTAGGAAACTTCACAGACATACCTTTGAGAGTCCAGTTTTTTCCCAGAAACTACCCAAAACTAAGATAGGATGAATTTCCAACTAACATCCCAAATCTAAGACATGCATTCCAAGTTATTCAAGAAAATAATTTTTCAAAAATTGAAAAAAAAACACTAAATTGCGATTTTGATGGTCAAGATGAAAGTTTGGAGCCCTAAAAATGTGTCGAAACAAGGTCCAACTGACTCACAGTCCAATGGGAATCCACATGCCACCTCATAATGCAACCACCCGTAAAATTTCAACCCAATCGGACACCTGAGTCAAAAGTTATGGCCTCTGAAAGTTTCAGAATAAAAATCAAAACCCTGAAAACGAGGTGAAGAATGCTTGAGATGCAAACAAGGGTGCCCAAAACGATCAAACAAAGGGTGAAATCAGCTATTTGAGGGGCAGGTTCACCCAAGATAGGGCAAGTGCAGATTAGGATTTTGGTTAAAGCTCAGATTTGGAGTAGATTAAAGCTCTGATTAGGATTGGATTGAAGCTCAGATTATGATTGGATTGAAGGATATGATGGGATTGGTTCCGCTGATCGGATTTGGAAGCTAGATCTGTTTATTGTCTATTTTCCAACTTTTTGCAGTAGAGGGGTGAACTTTCCCTTCCGGGGTGGATTTTCCCCTCATAAAGGGGCAGATTTTCCCCACTGCAGGGTAGGTTTTCCCTTCTACTTTCGAACTCTCCGAGCAGTCAAACGGGTTGTTAAAATGAGGAGACATGTGATCGGATTGGGGAAATAGATGATCAGATTGGGAAACAAATGATAGGGGTGGATGAACAAGCACTCAAAGCTGGTAAACAATTGTTTGGAATGGATGAAAGTTCACCTTTTGGTGAAAAACGGGCAGAAACAGATGCTCAGATTAAGTAAATAGGTGCTCGAAATGAGGGGGTGATTGCCTTGACCGAGGTGATGATCACTTAATATGATGAAAGGATGTTTGAAATAGGGGATGATTACTCAGAATGTGAAAACGAGCAGACAAGTGCTTGAAACGGTTGAACAAATGATGAAAAAGGTTGTTTGGAAGGTAAAAAAAGGTTGTTTTTAGGGCAAGTTCGCTCCACTGTAGTAAACTGTCAAAAAACAAGGACTTGACTTAGACGGAAAGTGCAAATGGATTGAAGGGTGAATTGTGATGACTGGGATGAGAATGAAAATGTTTAGATCACAACAAATGATAGGGTTTTAGGTTCCTAACTAGTTTTTGTTTAAATTGGGCAAACAAGCCTAACAAATGGTGAAATAGTGGAATGGGTTCCCTAAATGGTGAAATGAGTAATTGAAATAGAAAATGGAAATTTGGAAAGGATGAATGGATGTTCAGAATGGTTAAATGGAGGCTTGGAATGATCAAACGAAAGTTTGGAGTGACTAAACGAAGGTTGGGAGTGGTTAGACGGAGGTTTGGAGGCCAAACAAAGTGAAATTGGAGGGAAATTCCACTCCTATACGATAAAGTGTCAGAAAACATATTTAAAATAGGGAAAATATGCCCCTCTTCAAGCACCTGTCAAAAAATAGAGTTAGAATAGGGCAAATCTACCCCGCTGTGATAAAAAGGCCAGAAAAGGGAGCGGGACAGGGGAAAATCCACCCCATTGTGGACACCTATCAGAAAATAGAGTTAGAATAGGGAAAGTTCGCCCCACTGTGAACACCTGTCAGAAAACAAAGTTAGAATAGAGCAAGTCTGCCCCGCTGCGAACACCTGTCAAAAAAAAAAGTTAGAATAGAGCAAGTCTACCCCGCTGCGAACACCTGTCAGAAAACAAAGTTAGAATAGGGAAAATGCACCCTACTACGAATAAAAATCCAAAAAATAGAATGCGCTGGGGAAAATCTTCCCCACTACAATAAAAAAGCCACAAAACATAACATGATTGGGGAAAATCCTCCTTGCTGCGGTCAAAAAGTTAGAAAACAAAACGGGACTAGGGAAAATCTGCCCTGCTGCAGCACACTGGACGACAAATCCGCCCCTCTGCGGTAAACTAGAGGGAAAGTCTACCCCTCTGCGGGGCAAGTCTGCCCCTCTGCAACCCGAACTTGCAAACAAACTTAACAACAAACATAAAATGAAGGAACCTGTTTGTGGGTCCCACTAGACGTGCTAGAAATGTGATACTAAATGTTTATCCTATTCTAAATATGCAAAAAAACTATTATGCAATAAGGAAAAACTCAAAAGACACCTCAAAGATTAGCTTAAGGAATTGATAACACAAAGAAATAAGATAAAAATATAGCAAATGATTATACCTTCTTTGTGTTGTTGAAATACTTTGGTTGGCCCTTATTTTTGAATGCTTGTGTGCTCCTTGGATGGCTATGGAGATGGCTAAATGCAAGTTGAACAATGTGATGAATGCAAATGCTAGAGACTAAGTGGCTAAAATGATGCTTGCAAATTGAGTGGGCAATTTGGTAGCATAAGGGTGCAAATGGCTAAGTGTTGTAAAAATGCATTAGAAGAGGGGGGTATTTATAGAAGAATTTGAATTCTCTAGAGAATTCAACGATTGAGATTAAGCCACCAAAGCCAAGATGAAGAGCTATGGTGAGTTGATGACTCACAAGCCCTCACATCTTGACATGTGGAGGGTGAAGTGGCCTACGATGTGATGATGTGTAAGTGAGGTGGAAGAAGGACATGTGATGTGTAAAGACATGTACCTTGGAAGTACATTGGGAGATGAGAAGAATCTTGAGTGAATAAATGTGAATTAAAAATTCACATGCTTGGATGATGCAGAGCATCATATCAACAACCTTCATTCATCAAGGGAATTCCATCCCAAATAGAATTAGGAGAAGATAAAATATACAAGCATCTAGATTGCTTTATCAAAACTCTCAATTTCTCTTAGTCATTCCAATTTTCTTCATCAATCTTTAGCATACTTTCATTATGGTTGCATTGACTAATTCAAAGCAAAAACCATTTTAGAAAACTTTGATTCAATCAATTAGATCAACATGCATTTGTAGAACACCATTTCAACAAGGTAGTAATCGATAACGTGAACATACACAAAGACTTCTTAATCATCAACAATTTAAATGATTTCAAAGTAACAACGTGTCCAAGGCATTGTGCCAACTAAAGCTTCAACTTAGACTCCTCAATACAACTTACAATCAAGGCAAAAAATCAACTAAACCATACCACAATGTTATCAGTACATTATCAAATACTGTACTCATCATATTTTGACAGCAACAGACTATCTACAGGTTACAAACTCCCGCTACAACAGAACCTTGATTATCATCTTGTGGTTAATCATCAAATCTGCTCAAAAGGCTTCATAATATTCACCCATCCAACCATCAAAGTCACCAAACTTGTCTTATTCACCTTAACCAAACTTAGTAACATCAATTATATCATTAGTTGACAGTAACCAAGCACTCAATATCATCCTTTACACTATTTAAGCAAACATCTCTGTTTTGATCAGCCAATATCATATTCCTCTAGTAGGTTTGTCAACCATTGAATTAGGTAGTTACATTCCTATCACAAAGCTTATTCAAAAACTAAATGCACATGTAGAAACACTTTCCAGCACATCACAACATATCAAAGTTCTCAGACGTTTGACATAAAGAAAATCATCGAATTTCAGACTATCCTCTGAAGAAAGGCTAGTAGATTAGGCTTGTTTTTACAAACGAGACCCCTTCAAAACCATTCCAAATCACTCAAAACCTCAAAATAGTCTTCAAGAATGTCTTATAACTCAATATTTCACCATTTATAGGGATTAAAAACCATGAAAATGTTCTGATCCAATAAACCCTTGTTTATAGGGTGTAAAAGCACAAATCAAGGAGGGTTTTGTGAAAAATACTCTTGCAAACCTCTATGTCTCCAGCCACCACCTGGAACATGATTTTTTTATGTCTGCCAAGACCTTCTACATTGTTTCCAAGCCTCTTCAAGATTTATTTCTTCATGACCCATGACTGTAGCATCACTTTGTGTAGGAAAATCCTCTATTTTCCAATGTAGTAGCAACTCCACCATGGTATTCTTGCTTTTCCCTGCACTTACAATCATCAAAACATGCAAAACATCATAATATTAACCTACTCCACCAATTTACTTGACCTACATTGGTGGAGTAGTGAAGAAAAACCCTATTGGACTTTCAAACTTGCTTGTAAAAGGACTTTGTCGGGCACTGAAAACTGCCTTTTATTCTTTTGTTTCCTAAACTAACCTTCCAACTCTTGAAATTGGAAAATAACTCTTCTTTACATGTATTCACACAATGATTTAACTTTGGGTGTTCCTAAATTACCAACATAAGAAAACAAAACAATGGAGTAATGCTGCAAACTTAGAAACAAAGAATTTTTATTTCAAAATCTAATTACAAGAACACAAACTTCTACTTTTTCTCACCTTTACATTCCTTTTAAAGATTTTTTTTTCCATAATTGTCTTTCCATTGTTTGAAACTACCCCTTTTAACCCTTAATATGCCAGATTTCCTTGTTTTTGTCAATTTAACAACTTTTAACAATATTACATTATTGCATTGTCTGCATTTTCCCACTTTGACCACCTAGAACTTACCCATAACCTTAAATACATTCAAATAAGACCTCATATGACCTTGAACATGTTTTACATCATTTTTCCATGACCTTTTATGATTGACTCAATACAAATTTGAACACTCATCCCTTTTGCAAAATTCAAAAGTATTTGATGACCTAGGTGCTCCTGCACCATTGGAAGAATCCCATGGACAAGACAAGGTTCCAAAAAGGGAAGCACTTGTCCACATGTGACTTGATGTGACAAGTCAAAGATTCTAGAAGATGCATGGGAAAAGGGGATTCTAGGAGAAATAAATGTGAATTAAAAATTCACATGGGGAAGAGAGAAGTCTTGGATGAATAATAAAGAAATAAAAATTCCTTGGAGGATGGGGAGAGTTGACCAAGGTACTAATTAGACTTAACTAATTAGTAATTAGAAGACAATTAGAGGGTAATGAGGATTAGAAGCCAACTTGCAAAATTTGGAGGATGTGACACATCATAATCAAGGATTAGGCATGTGCACATCCCTAATGAAGAGATTAGGAGATTGATTAAGATTAATAAAAGGATGTGACATATGAGGAGTTAAATAAATGTCATATTTATTTAATTCATTTGATGAAAGGGGGATTGAAGAATAAGGTATTTAATTATTTAACTAGATACCTTAGGGATTAGAAGAACCTTAGAGATATTAATTAAATAATAGTGATATTACTTAATTAATGCAAATAAGGGGATTTAGATGAGAAAGGGGTAAATTTGGACAAATGAAGTGTCCAAATTTAGGTGTCTACACTATCAAATCACAAAGGAGGAATGTGAAGTGGTACCACCTCCACCCAAAGGCTCTCAAGGCCAATGAAGGGGAAAATGCAAGCAACGAACTTGGCAAAGTCACCACAGTCAAAACGGTGATGAAGGGAGGTCTCTCAAGACTCCAAGCTCGCAGCTTCTGTGGTAGAGCGACACATGCAAAAGTGAACTTGATGGAGTTTCTAGCTGCTGCAATGCTCAAATGGACTGGTGTAGACTGCTAGAAGTGTGAAAGATGAAGTTGTAATGATGTGTGAAGTGAATGCTTTTGAAGGTGGGATGAGAAGGAAAAAGCCATCTTCCGGTTGGTTGGTCGACAGAGGGACATTACAATTCATCCCCAATGAGGAGGGTAACATCTATGCCAACTTTAGATGCGGTAATCTGTCAGGGACAATAGCGCGTTGTGCAGACGTTCGCGCACTGTGCTCATGTCCCCGACTCACTGACACACAACAAACATCAAGTGGGTGGAAGGCAGGTGGGTGATGTGGAATTTTGCCTTCGGGTTTGATTTTCTAAGGTGAGGTATGCAAAAAGGGAATTTACACAAGGGGTGCAAATGCACTCCTATACAAGAATGTACAAAATGGGGATCTTGTTATGTGAAATACAATTATGCATGCAATTTCCAGAATTCTTAAGCAATAAATTTGATTTAAGATGCAATTTTCATATTGTAAAGTACATAATTTGACTGATCCTAACTTAACAAATCTAGAAATTGAAATCTTGCAATATTTTTGTCACAACAACAATGCACTTTTTCCACTTTTTCACTATATGCATATGCCTAAATGATTACTTTGAACACTTTCAATTTTTTTTCAGATTTGATATGACCAAATGCATATTCACTAATGCAAGTATGAACTAGATCCACTTTGCAATAATTGAAATTATCCCTAGATGACTTTTGGATGCAAAATGTAATGCAAATTTTCACCTTTTCAATGTTTTTATGATGAATATGCATACATAAATGATAAATGCAAACAAACTAAGATCACACTCAAATTTTAAAATGATATGGGGTGATCCCACAACACTTATGATGAATATGCATACATAAATAATAAATGCAAACAAAATAAGATCACTCAAATTTTAAAATGATATGGGGTGATCCCACAATACTGGTTTACAATTTTTGGCCAAACTAGACATTGAAATATTTTTTTCTAACTAAATCTTCACTCTTGAGCACCTATAACGGCTAAACCGTGAAGAATTTGAAGATGATGCAAACTAGTCATTTGTCACATTTTGTCTGTAGATTCTAAATATATTTTTTTCAAAACTTTTATAATAAGATTGCACTTTTTTTTTCTATCTCCTTCAAAAACTAGTTTTTTTCAATAAACAACATTTTTAAGGAGTGATGCTCACTGTATAACACAACTTTTTTTCCATGAAAGATGAAATTCTAATTCTTTCGAATTTAGATTTGTAACTACGATATCTAGTGCTTCCAATTGGTTAGATAGTGTTTTATTGAATATTTTTTCCTTAATCAAATCTCGAAGTCAAACCAATTACAATTCAAACGTGGGCGGACTATATAACGCATAACTTTTTTTGTATGTATCAAAATTCTTTTCTTTTTTTTGTTGGATCAAGGACTTCAATATTTGGTGCACTCATATTTTTCAATTTTTGTTTTTTGATAATCTGCTATTTTTTCACATGTGCATAATAGAGTGTTTGATTTTTGGTGAAAAACCTATGTTTAATAAAACTAAAAAAACAAATACATAATAAAACCAAAACATATTAAAATTATATTCAGTGGATAGCTCATTCTGAGGACTACCATCATCCAGTTGGGTCTTTGAAGTCTCCTCCATTTCCATCCTCAGCAGCTTCAAAGTTCAAAATTTTGGACTTTTGGTGCGAGGGTGAGAAGGTGGGAAAAGGGGGTTTAAACCAAGGGGGGTTCATTCGAACCCCTAGGGGTTTGCTTGAACCAAGGTTCAATTCGAACCCCCTTTTAAAAATCGTTTTCCTTATGTTTTTTGGTGGGAATGGTGGGACCTTGCATTTAATTGGTTCGCTCAAACCATGGTTCATTCAAACCCTTTTTTGGTTCGCTCAAACCAAAGGGTTCATTCGAACCCCTAAAACCATTTTTTTTTGCATGGGGTCATTTTTTGCAACTTTTCCTTCCTCACTTGAATTGTAAACCACTTTTGTGGGTTTACCCTATGCTTTAGATTTCAAATCTAAAGTGTTTGAAATAGTTAGGTTCACCAAAACGTTTGATTGGGAAAAAGGGATCTAAGTGCTAAATCACACTTTTGCCAATTGGTTGGTGGTGGATTAAAAATGATCTCAAAAGCCACTTGACTACAAGCCTCAATGGAAGAGTCAAAATGGTGGATCAAGGTTTTAATCCACTATTTTTTATGTGTGAGATTGATAATTGGATTTATTGTTAATTGAATAGTTTTTTATGATGCAATGATGTTCTTAGGTAAGCTATGAATATGTAGCAGTCTGTTATGATTTCTAAGAAATTGAATGCAAAAAGACAAACAAAATCCAGAAGAGCAAAGAGTAGAAACATAGGAACTTAGTGTGTAAATTTGGCAATGAATTAGCTGGTCTATGGTGTGGTGTACCTTAGACTATCCTCTTACTTTATGAAATATGAAAAAATAGACCCAATATCTTTGGTTTGTAGCTCTCGTTCTCCCAAGGTCACTATTGGAACTTTGTTTGTTAATGAGAAAATCCAATTTTTATGGCTTGACAACTTGTAGGATTTGAATGCATGAATGAACAAATAGTCGTTATCTTCCTCCAATTAGCTTTAGATCTGAACCCACATACATGAAAGAGGGGGAAGGGTTGTTCCATATAGGGGCTTTCCTAAGTCAAAATCTGTTTTGGTATTTCTATCTCCACAATGAGTATGATAATGTAAAAATAGATCTTACCCTCAGTAGGGTAGAGGCTAAATGATAAACAAGTAATGAATTGACTAATGCTACAACTCACCACTCAAATCTGCATTCCTTGATGGATTGAAGTCATATACTCATCACCTTCAAGGAGAAATTGATTGCTTGATTGGAGTCCTGCAAGTGTTAGTACTCACAAAACATGATGAATGATTGACATGATTCTTGACTAAAATAAATGTTGCTAAAATGTTGATAATTATGCTCTTGACTACTCTTGATTGCTCAATAATGATCTTTCTTGTCTTATTATTTATATAGGATTTCAAATGATGAAAAAGACTAGCATTTATATGTAATTCTTCTAATTTCTCAAAAATCAAATGCTGATAGGTGACAAATGAAATTGAAAATTCAAATAATAAAATACCGAAATTGACAATATTCAAATTGGAGCCAAAAAGAGATGGTCTAGGGTGTGGTGCACCCTAGACCAGACCCATTCTTTTCGGGGTCTAAAGTGTCAGAGGCAAATATTAAATGCTTATTTTTATTTCTCTTTGTTTGATTTTCTAAAGATATTTATAAAATGGGTAATTGAATGCATAATTAGGTCCAAGCACATAGGGGGGAGCAAAACCTAGTGTGAAATTGTCAAGGGTGACAATTTCGACGCTACAGTTCTTTCTCACAATATTCATGCATTATGAATAATACCCAACCTCTTTCATCATGCAAAATGCATAAATCAACATTAGAGAATGCATAAATTTATTTAAATTCATTAATGAGTCACTTTTCACCATTAAAGGACTCAATTTATCATCATAAAAGTTTCATGCAAGTACTATAAAATTAATTTTGTTAAGCAATTAGTCCATCATAATTCCCATCACATCAATCATATGTAACTAAAACTTTCTTAACACTCAAGAATTAATAAAATTAATCATATATGAGATATTAATGAAAACTACAAGGGTCCAAATATATCCATATGAGATAATCATCACTACATGCAACCATGTCATAAAAATTATACACAAGAATAACTACTAGGTTCACACAAGCACACACGATAGATCCAAGACCCAACAAACACTCCTAGAGTTATTGGTGTTACAACTATGGCTCTAATAGAAAATGCAATGTACAAATTTTACTAAGGATAAAATGGTTAAAAACATAAGTAACAACTTTTTTTATTAACAAATGTAACACAATAAGGCGATGAAATACAATCACGTACACAAGTTTAGTTATTTCACATAACTACAACACAACACCAAACATGAACAAAATAGATATGTAAGTACAAACAAGTAGAGAGATGACATCATCTCAATCTATGAAAGGTGGCATGCATTGTGATACAACACCACCACACACTAGAATCTAGGACTAAACTCAACAAAGGAAACACAATACAATTCATTGATTTTAATTATTAAATAAGATGAAGAGATGAATAAGATTCAATAATAAGGAAGATAAGAATTCAGTTTCTAATATTATCATAATACATAAGATGCATATATTATATTTTTACCATTAGGTTCTTTCATCAATTCATAATCACATTGTATAAAATCATAGAAGAGGGATCATCGCATGATACACACAATACTTATTCATTTATTTTCTTCAAGATAGTGATAGCATCAATGATGAAATAGTAAGTGAAGAAACTACACATTCTAATAATTCTATTTACTTTTCAAGGATCAAACATTATGATCACTATATTCTAGTAAAACAACTCTCAAAATGATAAATGGCATACAAGCACATGCCCAACAACTATAAGTTCAATTTAAGCAAGGAAATAATTAAAACCTACAACTAAGGATGGGGAATTCCTATGTACTTGCATTATAACCCAACCAAAAACAAAATTTCCCAACCACATGGTCAAACTTTCAAATATTAAAAATGAATATTTTAAAAATTATAAATTTCCCTCATTCAAAAGAATGTCCAAAACAACTTAATTTAAAATTTCCTTCATAACATATTAGATACATACCTTCCTCTAAAATTATAAAATAAGTGAAATGAATCAAATCCAATGAACATGCATATTAAACTTTAACAAAAGAAGGATCTTCAAAACACCATTAAATGATCTCTAAGTAAGAGTCCACTAAAAAGGCCAATAAAAGGAATTTCTCCACTAATCTTATTAACATCATCAAAGTGCAAATAGATTTTCATGCTACTTTGGTCAATCACTAAACTAATGGAGAAGAGTAATGTATTTATAAAACTCATGTTTTAGGTTTCATACAAGACAAATATAGATTCTTGCATGGGCCTCTCATATGGAAGATTCTAAATAAATGATCTCTTAAGATAACTAAGGGTTCCACATAGGATTTCTCTCAACCAACTATTTATCTAAATAGGAAGGAATACATTTTTTAGTCCAAATAAACATACAAGTTCTCCATTCATGGAGTCATCTTCTTCCTATAGAAAGATCACGTGTGCTCAGTACTTAGCACCACAAGGGTTTCTGAAAACCATAGATACGAACATAGAAATCCTACTCAAGGAACAAGGGTTGCACTAAAAAAATGTATACAAAGTTATTTTATGGCAACAAGGGTTTTAAATCAAACCATAGACATAGAAATTGCAAAAAAGGATTTCCATCACACATAAAGGTGCAAAGATCCCTATAAGTTATCTATGTATAAATTAAAACAAGTTATAGAAGATGCAAATCAAGGAAACACAAACCTCTATTCATTTCATTTTTCTATGAAGAGTGAATTCAAATAAAATCATTTTAAATAAGGAAAATACTTTCCTTCACAAGCAAAGTCCAACACAATGAAGGGATGCCAATTATCATATCTTTGAATCCTTCAAATAATATGTGAGGTTCCATGTGAGCTCTTTCAATCTCTCAAGAAATCAACAATGTGGAAATATTTCATTGAACATACTAGAGAGAGATTCCACAAACTAAAAAAAAACATTCCCAAGCATATGCAAAGCATCTCCACCATTGCAAGTGATGCCACAAGTTTCATGCAAAACTCACTAAGAAACTAAATGTCTAATATCTCAAAAACCCTTTAACTCTAAAAAATTCCACTAAAGCTCTTCCTTGATATTTTCTCACATAAACCCAAAAAGAAGGAACCCCCTCAACACAAACCCAGTCTCTCACATGTTATCATCAGTCAATTGGTGATTTGTGTTTCCAATTACTCACAAGGAATCCCAAGGAATGAAAGTAAAAAAAAAAATCTCAAAAGAATACATTAATACATAAAATAAATAAGATAATTAATATTATCTCAACCAACCCATTGTTGAAGTTAACAATGGAAACTCCACTATAAAAATAAATAATAAATATCTCAAACAAGTCACATGAACACAAATTAGATTAATTAACCAAATTGAGAAAACCAAAACTTCTAAGGATCTCTTTAAATTGAAGAATCCACATTTAATAAAAGCTAAAATTAAAATAAATATATAAATAACTCAAATTCCAAAATTCAAATTAAATTGATTTAAATTGATAACTTACAATTTCATCCCATTACAAGAATTGAAACACATTCAAGAAGTGTGCAAAACATCACAAAATCATAGAAAAGGTAAAAAAATATATATAGAGATACAAGCAGACACACTCGCAAGGGTCACTAGGTTCCATGTGACCAAATAAAAAGGAAATACTAGAAAAACATAGGCGGAGGTCTTATTACTCCATAAGGAGAAGTGAGATAGTAGATAATAGTGCATACCTATCTTCTCCAAACACCTTTTTTTGGCCAATTTACCTATTAAATCCCTACACACTCAATGGGCACATAAATCTCATCTTGGAATTGATAGTTGAAGCACATGTTAGACCAATACATATCAAACGATCTCATACATGGAAATCAAGACATTTTCAACATTATATAATAGATTACTTGATATATATAATTTTAATATGGATCACAATGATCAATCATATCATCAACATACTATATTATTCTAATTATGTATAACACAATACACCAATCAAAATTAATCTTATAATCAAGATTAAATGATTCTCTAATTGAAACTATACAATCACTCAAAATGGCATCACAATATCCAAGCATAACTCTCAATCACAACATGGGTATACTCTACAAACATATGATCAATACAAAAATTGGGTTAGCATCATGTACATGATCATAATAATTCCATCATCAATCCATTGCATTCATAGCATAGATCAACTATGTATCAAATGGGTCCCAAAAAAATTCTAATGCTCAATAATCATAATCAATCATGGTATGAAAAGAGTTATAGAATGGTTGGGCCAATTTTACAATTACTAAGAAACTTATATTTTTTTCTTATTTTGATTATGAGGCAAGAGCTACTCATTGCATATATTTTTACTATTTTATAGGTTTTGACGGAGCACTCATACCAAGGAGAATACAATTTTTTTGTATATTTTTCAAAGATAACATCCTTTATGAATGTTCAAATATTTAATTTTCATGTAGAATGTCCATATACTTTGAAATTCATGCTCATGTTAGATTCACATACACATCAAATTGGGGGAAAATGTAATGATGCACTTTGTATAACCATCTATTTCTCATTTAGTTTTGTGTCCACCTTGGTGGAAAATCTTAAATGTAATAACATTGATAGGTGGCATACTCTTGTGCTTTATTTGGCTCATGGCCCAATCCATTTACACCTTTATTTACCCCCATTTACACTTATTCTCATGAATTGTGCATTCTCATCATTATTATGTACTTTCATTCATTCTTACCTCAAAATTACCATTAAACCCCAATATTCATTTATGATTAGCTTGGGATTGACCCAAGTTTCAATTTCCCAATGTGCAAAAATGGACTAGAAACTTAAAATTTAAAATTGAAACCTCAAGTTTCCTCCCCACTTCTACTTAATACATGTTTTTTTGTGGAATTTTGATATGTAATGGTATTTAAGGGCATTCAATATACAATTAACTCATATGTAACTATATGGAGATAATTAAATTAGAACACATTTTGATTTCTAAATGAAAATAAATAATATAATTCATTGCATTGTCATATAGGTTGTCTACATGTATGTATATGTTGCCTTTGATATTTTTCATGCTCATTGTTTTGGCTTGCCAAAGGGGTTTGACTTAGGATAAATAATCCACTTATCAAGTTGGAAAACTCTTAAAAGATGTCCCTAGGAACCACTTTGAAAAGTTCAACCAATAGGAGGATGAATGTGCATAGGGTTTGAGACATATTATAATAAATTGGCCGCATGCATCATATATTAGATATTATGCATTAGATCAAGTCCACACCACTTAGGATTGACCCTACAATACTTAGGATTAAATCATAGAGGTTTCTAAGATTGCATAGACTCTAACACATTCAATAGGTTGAGGACATTAATTATTAGATATGTGGCAAATGGATTTAACATGACATCAATATGATCTCTTCATGATTGGTTATAAATCCTAGTGTCTCTAACCCCCACACTCTAATTTTTGTCCATTATCATAATTATCAACTATAATCTTAAAATTTTATTATTCTTTTATTATTTCTCTAAATAATTTGTAGTAAAAAAATATTTTCATTACAATTATAAATTGAATGATACATTTAGAAAATTCAATAGACTAATTAATTAAATAACCTTGTTATCATTTGATTTTTTTTAAGTGAAACAAATTCTTTCAACACCACTTAGTTAAGTGGTCATATTAGGAAGCCTCGTTTGCATCCATAAACCTTATAACAATAAACACAAGATTATCTAGTCTTCATCACGACGATCTTTATTGATCTCATCAAGAATTATTATAAGAGCAATTATGAAAGCATAATCCACTCCAGGCTGCACCATCACTGCAAATGTATCCTTTCCCAACAACACATTTGTTATTGTATATTTCCTCTTCATTTGATTCATCCGAACATACAACAATAAAAAATCCTTTACATATTAAAACCCAAGCAAAATTAATGAATCAATTAGCTTTTTTCCCCTTATTATTATAGGTAGTTGGACTTAAACATAAAATTTGTGTAATTTTAAAAAATGTGTTGGCACACAAACAATAATTAGCAAGCTATTCTTGTGAGTTTCTATTAGAAGTGTTGGGGGTAAAATGGTATGGGAGCTAGTATAGGATTTGAGGAAGTCAAATAATATTATGAAGGATCTAAATAATAAAAACATAGCTCTTATCTTGAAGAAAATGGAATATGATTCCTTTGTGTACTATCAATCTATCTCCCTATGTAACACCATTACAAATTTATCTCTAAGCTGATAGTGAATAGGTTGAAAATTATTCTCTCCTATATCATTTCCATTGAAAAAAGATGCTTCATGTCTAGTAGGAACATTCATATGGAATCATCATAGCAGATGAAGCCATTCATTCAATTGTCAATATATTAGAACCAAAAGATAATGGTGATGAAAATAGACATAAGAAATGATTATGATTAGGAAATATGGATATTCTTGGTGAGAATGATGAAGAAATTCATGTTTGAGTAAGGGTGGCTTGAGTGAATTTATAGTTGCATTACTTCTTCTAGGTTCTCAATTTTAGTCAATGAGAACCCTTGTGGTTTCTTCAAAGAAACTAGAGGCTTATGAAAAGGGACCCCACTCTCCCCCTTTCTCTTGGCGATTGTGGTAGAAGCTTTAGAGAGATCCATTAAAATGAAGGATTCCTTGGAAAAATGGTGAGGCATCTAGATACCAAGGAATTTGCATCCCATAACCGACCAATAGTTTATAGATGAAAGTATCATTTATGAAAAGGTGTAGATGGAGGAGGTTATCAAGATTAGATCCACCTTGGATACTTATATATTTCTTCCTTAGTTCAGATCATTAAGAACGAAAAGTCAAAAAACATTATTTTCACACTAGGTGAGTGACCTAAAGGATGTTTGTTGATTTTATGGGGTTTAATATCGACTCTATCCTAAATAAGTACTTGGGCATGTTCCTCTTTTCAAAGGTGTTGTCAAGAATGGGTTGTGGAACGAGACTATTGGAATGTGAAAAAATTAGAGGCATGGAAATGCTAATGGTTATCATTGGATAGTAGGATCTTGGTGATTAATTTAAGTTTATTGGTGGTTACTATTCAATCAATGTCTTTCCTACAACTTATGAAGAATGACACATGTGACTTGGATGGGATCATGAAAATATTTTATGGGAAGACTCCAATTAGATCAAGAGGGTTTCACTATTTAACTAAGACTTGGTAAGAATAAGTAAGTAGGAGGGAACCACAAGTATCTACAATACAACTAAACATAACATTGTGTTGGGCCCAAAGCTATTATGGTGTATGTTAAACAATCCAAATTTTTAATGGTGTAGATTTCTACAAAAGAAATATCTAGATATTAATGAGGACCTTAGAAGAATTATTAATATTGCTAATCCTCAAAATAATTCTCATATTTAGAATTTTATGATGTCTTGTAGACATGTAAGTATAAATCATCTCTTTGAGGTCACTAATGATAGTAATTTTGCTAAAGTGGATTGGTTCTCAAAGTTGTTTTGATCCTCTCTTAGAGATCATGGAATTAAATAAGGCTATTATGGTGGATGTTTAGGTTGATAAGGTTGTAGATTATTCTATTCAAAATTATATGGATAATGATCTAGAGTGGGTGTTGAAGGATTTTAGTAGCAAAACCATATTTCCTTCAACCAAAATCAAAATAACAAAAGTTCTTAGTTTCTATAGAATTAAATTTTATCTATCATTCCTAATAAACTCATTTGGTGTAGATCTAATTCTAGATTCTACACATTCAAATGTGGGTATTAGATCTAGAATCCACCTACCACCAATCCTTATTGGCCTTTAGATCTTTGTTGGGGCATTGGTCAATTTATTACCCAAGGAAAGGGATTTTACATGGTTTGCATTGCATAAGCATATCCTTATTGGCGATAGGTTTTGAACAATTGGTATTATGTGTCCTTCAAGGTTTCCACTATGTCTAGATGTTGAAGAATCAAGTTACCACTTTTCACTTGTCCATATGCTCATGGTTGCTTGAATTGGTTGATAGAGAGGCAAGGATGGGTAGGAACTCTTCAATGAGATATTTCAAAACTTTTTCAAAATTGACCACACCTTCACAACAAAGCAACTTGGACGAGATTATGTTTGGCAAGTCCTATGGTAATTTAGTTGTTATAGAAGGAATGACATAGGAAAATTTTAACATGGCATGCCTTAAAATACAATAGATGTAACAAAAAAGATCAAAATTGGTATTAGTGAATTTTTAAATGTCAAAGTAAGATATTCTAATTACAAGCATTTTACTAGTTGGGATAATTTGGTGAGAAAGTCTTAAAGTTTGTTAAAGATTCCCTATAATCTCTACTTGATCTCTTCTAAATAATGTTCTATAGTAAGTAAAAGAATGGTAAAATACACGGCTTCTTTGAGTGGAAGATTAAAAAAGAATTTTGATAGGGCTTCTAGAGGTAATCCTAGGGCCTTAGGTATAGGTTGCATCATTCAAGATGAGGTGGGATCCATCATATGGATAGTTTCAAAAATGTTGATGTTAGACACCAATCACGAAGTCAAGTTTGAGGCCTTATACAAAGGGTTGAAATTATGTGATCAAAATAATATTAGAATCATAGGTGACTCTGTGCTCTATATAAACATGATAAAATTGAAAAATATGCTTAACTAGAAGTTGAAGAAAAGGTTTAAAGTAATTTACCCAATTCTAAACAAATTGGAGGATTTCTCAATCTCACATGTTTTGTGTGAGTTCAATATGGAAGCCAATTACCTTGCTAATTACGAAATTGAGTAGGGCAAAGAGATCATGGTATCCTCTTGAAGTGATGTGTGGAGGTATTTTTACAAGATTTTGGAGGTGGAGAATATTGTTGTACATGTTTAGAAGACTAATTAAAGGGGGTCCTATGAAGATGGATTTCCCAAGGAGAATTCATTATTGGTGATTATAAGATCAATCTCCACCTACAACACTATTTTTGTAGAGTGAAAACACTTTAAAGAGAGAGCTATGGATTTTTTTGGGCAAGGGAAATGGAGTGAATGGTTGTGATCAATGGGAGAATTTGCAAATGTTGTGAGGACCTATCAATGCAATTCTAGTGGTTATTCAATATGAGAATCCCCTTATTAGAAGGAGCAATAATCTCTATGATTGGTAAGAAACTATTTGAAGGCAACTATGTACATGACAATGTGATCCTTGAAGAATTTGTGATGACATTCAGAGTTGTTTTGGGCAATAAAATGCATGGAAAACTAGTAGCGATCAAGTATGTCATTGGTTCTTGACAAAAGGAGGTGTTTGCAACCATCTCCAATTATGATTGATGAGTAACAATTGGCAATATTAATAGGGTTTTTAATAGAGAGGCCTTGAAGAACACCATACTACTTCAAGTTAGTGTCATGATCTTCATGCTTGAATCTAAAAGTGCAATCTTATAGACTTTAGGAAAATTTTGGATCATCGTCCTAAGCTTTTAACTTCACAATAGATAGAGCGGAACGAGGAATTAAAGAAGGGTCTAATGTTTCTTAGACATAATAATAATTAGTAGAAACACTTTGTAATTCTCTCTCTCCTCTTAAGATAACTTATTTCCAATTTCTTGTTTCACTAGAAAGAAAGCCACCCCTTGATACCAACTCATGAAAAGAAAAAAAAAACTATTACATATAAATAAATAGCTTTTATTTTTTAATATTAAATAATTTCAAAATGAAAGTTAATTTTTTATTAATCATAAACATTTACCATCATAATTCAAGAAATATTTACAATAAGAATGAGACAATTATGTATCACTTTGTATATAAATAAAGTGTTTAAAATGATCATCAAGTGCTTAAAACAATTTAATATTTAAATGTAATGTTCCTAGACCCGTATGAATCAACACAATTCAACTGCAAAAGTGAGTGACATTTTACCTGAGCAAGGATGCGGTCGCCCTGATAAATTGTACACGATCGGTCAAAATAGCTGCCCTTGATACGGAAATCCGAGTGTCTTTCGTTGCGGTTACCGGCAATGAACACATCAAGTGCAGTCTTGAGCTGAAAAACCGACGATTTTTTTGCACTGAAGGCTAAATTGTTGTTGTCAGAGTTGTCCCCTCTAAATGCTTCCCATCGCCTGTGCATCGAAAGCATCTGCAACATAACAAACCCTAACTAAAGCGGCTCTTGAATTATATAATGAATGGCGAGCAGTTAGGGTTGATCATACCTTTTGTTTCAGGGTGAGCAGGGGATTTCCGGCGGCGTCTTGCAGGAGGCGGCGGTCGTGGAGGCTCATCACCTTTCCGGCAACTCTGAGAACGACGTTGCCGTTGGAGTCGGTGATGGTGAAGTCTCCTCCGGTGAGAGTGAGGAGTTTCTTCTGCACAGTCAATTCAACGGGGTAGGGAGCGCAGAAGCGTTGGTGTATTACACATATGCTTTGGGGTTGCTGCAACTGGTATTCCATGTTTTTCTCTTCTTTGAAGCAGAAAATACCTAATTTGACAGAAATTGCAGGTTGGATTTTAGAGAATAAGGAAAAGAGGGAGTACAGGAATTTGAAGGAAAAGATAAAGAGGAATTCAAAGTCGGTTCAGTCGGCCACTTTGTTGGTATGTTTAGTCACATACAGGGGCGCCTAAAGCCAAATAATATCTACTTCTTTTCTTGTGTAAGAGTAATTTTTATTTATTTTTGTCGAATAATATCTTTTACAAATTGATAAGTAGGAGGTATTTTTACAAAGTTAAAATATCTAAGTTGTTATATGTAGATGAAGAATTAATGTATTTATTAAATTGTCATTTTGATTTTAGCTGAAGTAAATTTGATTAGGAGGTTAAATATTAAATATGGTATGTGTAATTGAGTTGGTTATATGATTGACTTACAAAGATGAGGTCTTTGGTTTAATTTTTGGTAAATTCTTTTGAATTGTTGGTCACAACATCTTGTTGTTTACATTAGACAATGGGACACACATTTTGCTTGTGGTTTGCATGAGGTAGTAGGATACACACCATGTTTGTTGTAGGAAACTATACAACTGATAAAAGGTCTCAAAAGCTCGACTTAGATAGTGGGAAAGTATGTAGTTGACAAAATGTCTCAAAAGCTTAATTTATGGAGAGTGCTTCTCATAACTCTCTTTAGGTCTTAATAACTTATATGAAGGTAAGTTTATATGAAACAACTATACAATCGATAAAAGGTTTCAAAAGCTTAACTTAGGAAATGGGAAACTATGTAGGCGATAAAATATCTCAAAATCTCAACTTAGGGAGAGTGCTTCTTATAACTCTCTTTAGATCTTAATGGTTTACAAATGTAAGTTTACATGAAACACATTTGTTGTTTACATGAGCTGGTAGGAAAGATTGGAGACAATAAGACATCTCAAAAGCTCAACTTATGGAGAGTGATATTTATAACTCCCTTTAGATCTTTATGGTTTATAAAGGTTGTTTACATGAGGCAATAGGAAACTATGTAGGTGATAAAACATCTCAAAATATCAACTTATGAAGAGTGCTTCTTACAACTCTCTTTAGATCTTTGTGGTTTACGAAGGTTAGAGACATTTGGTTCTTTTCTTTCAAGAGATGTTTGATATACATCAACATTTAACAAAATATTTTGCTTCCACAAGGATTTATACTTGAAGGATTATCTTTCAACTTATCAAAAGTGCTTCTTATAACTCTCTTTAGATTATAATGGTTTATAGAGGTTAGAGATATCCAACTCTTTTCTTTCAAGAGATGTTTGATCGACATCAACATTTATCCAAATTCCATAACTCTTTATACTTGTAGGATTCTATTGTTGGAGTAGCATTAAAATGAAAGCAATATTAAAGATTTTCCACAAAATGAAGTGTATAAAAAATATCATAAAAATGTATGATAAATATACAGTGTACTCCTTGTATATGTAATATAAGCATGTGTCATGTGCCTATGACTTAAGACAAAAAAACATCTAAGTGAATTGAAGCTAGTGTGAATAGGTCTACTAGGAACTAGGTAAATAAAAACTAGTTACATAATATATGTTCACATTAACACCTCCCTTTAATGATGCTTAGGGAGAAAGTTAATCATTGAAAAATGAGTCCTGACAAAGGCCTAATTAGGTGCTTATGTACAACCTAAAAGTCTCTCACAAATGGAGTAAAGAAAAAAACATTGTGGGAAAATAGCCTCTCCAAAAAAGAGGACTAAATACAAAAGGAAGGAGGACTCAAGACCCCCTATGGACAACTTCCTTCATTCCAAGCATATCTCACAACTGAACATAGTAAGGAAATGTTAAAGGTTTTGTAAATATGTATGTAACCTACTCTTGAGTCAAAAATATTGTAAGGAGATAACATCATCATGGATAAGTTGTCAAATAAAATTCATGTGTATCTTGATGTACTTCATCCTCTTATGCACCATTGGGTTATGTGAAATATGAATGGTACTTTGGTTATCCCACCAAAGAATAGTAGGATGATAATGTGATAGAACAAACTATCATAACTTGTTGAAGCCATCTAATATCTTGACTAGCAAGAATTATACCTTGATACTCAATCTTAGTAGATGATAATGCAATAATAGTTTGCTTCTTGCAAGACCATGCAACTAGACTAGAACTAAGGAAAAAAAAACCTAGAAGTGGACTTCTATGAGTCAATATCACTTGTTCAGTCTAATTAGTTGAAGCCTACTATATGTGAAGCTCTTGGTTTGTAGTGAATATCAAAATGTGTAGTGTCCTAAATATACCTCAAAATACACTTGGTCACCTTATAATGACTCTCATGAGGATCATGTGAAAATTGAGAGATTATCCCAATAGTGAAGGCAATATTAGGGCAAGTGTTAGATACAAAAGACTACCAACTAACTATATGTATAAAGTGGCATCAACACTACATGTGGTACAAGTGGTAATCAAAGTGACACTAAATTAAAATTTTGTAGGAGCATGCTTACAATTAACCATGCTAAACCAATAAAGCAATTCAATGGAATAATGTAGAACCTAAAGACCAAGAAAATAATGTAGAATCTCAAGATTTTTTATGTCAAAGTGCTTTATCAAAGTGTGTTGAATATATTAAAGAATGGATGAGAAGATACCCTTGATAATCGAATCATCTACATACAAGATTAGTATCAAAAACTCATCTCCATGTCTATGAATGTGCATTGTGTGATTTGAGTGACAATGTGTGAAAAGGTAAGTGCAAGAAGATGGGTCCACAAAGAAGGGAAATTTCATCCAAAGAAAAAATACCAAAAGGAATGGGTACTTGTTTTAAAAGAAATGGGTACCCGTTTAGGAATGGGGACCCAAGACTCATATTGGGATCCCATCCTAAATGGGTACTCATTCTAAAAATAGAATTGGAACCTGTTCTAAAAAATTGAAATCCCAACCCAATTTTTGATTTGTTTTAGGCTCAAGAATGACATGCTAACCTAACCCTTAGCCTTGGATCTGCAACTACAAGGTCATGGCAATGTCAAGAGAAATAACTTATTTTTTGCAATATGACTAACAATTTTTTTTAGAATTCTTTTGTGAAACTAAAACCCATTATAGATCATAATGTCCAATTTTCAAATATATAAGTTTTTAATGATTGGATTATTTTTTCTATTTTTTTATTAATTTATAAGGAAACTGGTCCATAAACTTGAAATGCTAGGTTTTCATATTTTTTAATAATTATTAGATTGTTAATTTTCTTGTAAAAAAATTGTATAACATCAATCTACAAAAAAATATTTACACAATGAAAAAAAATCAAAAAATGATTATTTTAGGTCAAATTTTGATGTTTGTACATGAGGGTTTTCAAAAACAACAATTAGAGCCAGTATATATATATATATATATATATATATATATATATAAAGTAAATTTTTAAAGAATCCTCATCGATCTTCAGTTTATTGCACATCTTTCCCCAAAAGGAATTAGAAAATTAATTTTATTTAGGTCAAATTATGGTGTCTATACACATGCATGTTATAGTCCTAAAAACATGACTTTTAAAAATGGTTTTTATACATTCCTATTGAAAATTAATTTCTATCATCTGGTTATTAGAATAAATTACATATTTGAAAACTAGACTCAAAATACTAAATTTCATATTATTGGAATTTTCTAAGATTCAATATGTAAGTTCTTCAAATTTTCATTCCAACTACATGATAACTTCTAATAATGAAGAAAAACACTTCCACTTTTTAACACATTTTATGGACCCAACTTCTTGCACTTACCCAAAACTATATGCAAATAAGAAACCATCAATATTCTCATACCAAGATTGAGGGGCTTGTTTGAGATCATAAAATGAATTTCAAATCCTACAAACAAGTGAAGAGTCCTACACAAATCATGGAGGCTACTCCATGTAGAATCTCTTCATAAAGATCACTATACAAAAATGAACTCTTCATCTGCATCTAAAAAACTAGCCATCTCTAAGATGTAGCAATAGAAAATACATGACAAATCGAACCATCTTACCTATAGGGGAAAATGTATCAAAGTAATCAATACCATCAACTTGTGAAAAACCATTAGCTACAATATGTGCCTTATACCCTTCAATAAAATCATCAACTACATACTTGGTGCAACACACCCACTTGCATTGAACCATCTTTCTTCCCTTAAGAAGATAAACTGAAACCCATGTGATTATTTATCAAGGAATAATGTTAATCTTCCATGCATCACAATCCCACTTTGGAATATTAGAAGCCTTTGATTTTTTTTGGATCAATAGATATTAGCACAAATAAAAATAATAGTTTAAAAAGTTTGTGATCAAGTGTGGTGAGAACCCATAGGATCACCAACTAAAGATCAAGTGTCTTAAATAGTATTATGGTCCCATATGGTGGAACAAGACCACAATCTTAAGAATCCTCAAGGGCAAAGGTATCCTCATGAAATGAAGAAGGAATAGTAAGTAGTGAGGAAGAAGAATCCATCTATGTGAAAGACTCATCAAACAAAACATATTTGTAAAATTAGATATCTCTATTGGTTGGATCTAACAACTTATAACCCTTCACATCCTCACAATAACCAACAAAGATGCACACAGTTGACTCTTTTTCTCTATTTCTTTACACTAACCATCTAGAATGAATTCCAAAGCCTCACTATCAAATACCATAAATAAGGAAACATCAAGCTTGATATTAGATCAAGCCTCTAGAGTGATATTCTAAACTGCCTTGTGGGGAGCGTGGTGATACATATAACTAGCACAATTTATTGCTTCATCCCAAAATGATGGGGCCATAGAATGAGATTAAATCATATAATTTGATTATCCTTTAGTGTTCTATTTTCTATTTTGGTGACACCATTCTATTGAAGAGTGTAGTGAACCAAATAAAATCATGATGAATGTCATGCTCAATGCAATAATCCTAAAACTTTTGGTTTACATATTTCATCCCATTGTATATGCATAGTCACTAAATAGAAGAATCTAATTGCTTCTCCACAAACATCTCGAAAGTATTGAAAGTGGTGAAGACATCACTTTTGTACTTAAGCAAGTGTAATGTCCCTAACCGGTAAGTACACCAAGATGGTTCCCAAAAAGGGGGCTTAAGTGGCCACTTTTTTCTGAAATTAGGAAATGTTGACCGTGGACGTGAAATTGAGGATAGTTACACTCAAATTTTTGAGATGAAACAAAAACAAGGATCGAAGTGCTCCGAGTCTACTTTCTAAACTCCTAATTTATTTTGAAAATGGTTGAGATTAAGGGGTTCAAAAGAGGGATGTACACAAATTGGTGTTGTTTTTGTCAGAAAGACATAACATAGCAACTCTTGTACGACCTGAGCACGGTGAAATTTTTTTTAGTATTTTTAAAATCACTACAATCAGAAGTTAGATAACAACATCTAGATGATGCACAATTTTTATGATAATTTTTTAATGAATATTTAATTTTTTACTAATTTTCTAATTGGGCACTTCCTAAAAAGCAAAATTTTGGCTATGCTCCCCCTACAAATTTTGGAAAGTAATAGATTTTTTTTTAAAATTATTTTTTAAAATTTATATAATGGAGTCTAGTTTCTAAAAATGTAATTTATTTGAAATTTCGATGAACAGTTAATTTATAACGAAAAAAACACTAAACACTATTTTTTGACAAAAAAAAGACATACAAACAAAATAAATTATGGATGAAAGGCCTAACATTGTCAAAAAGTGAAAAAAATTAAATCGTTGGAAAGCTAAGAGATAACTTAACATTACCCATGTGTTCGATTTTGTTGATATTGAACTAGATACAATCTTAACAGTGAGCATGAACCCGATTATGTGTAAAATTGTAGAATTTGCAAAAAACATGTCTCTAGTCATTGGGAATGCCCTCCAAACCTTAAGGAAAATACCAAAGCTAAGGCTCAGGGATTCCCAAAGCAAAATATAACGCGAGCATGTTATAGCACCCTCGTGTTATGTGTTAGTTTTGACATTTTTACTTCTCCAGGAAACATGTCTAGCAACACATAACACACTCGCGTTATGTCTTCCTTTAGTTAAATACCACTTTTTTGAATGTTTGTTCATATGTTTGTATGTATATGTATGTATGTATGTATGTATGTATGTATGTATGTATGTATGCATGCATGCATGTATGTATGCCTATATGTATGTATTTATGCTTATGGGAGAGAGGGTGAGAGAGGGTGTTAGTGGGAGAGAGTGTGAGAGAGAGTGGGAGAGTGTGAAAGAGAGTGGGAGAGTGGGAGAGGGTGGTAGAGAGTGGAAGAGAGAGTGGAAGAGAGTGGGAGAGAGTGTGGGAGAGTGGGAGAGAGTGTGGGAGGGAGCAAGGAGAGAGTGGGAGAGAGTGGGAGAGAGTTGGAGAGTGTGAGAGAGGGTGGGAGAGGGTCGTTGATAGTGAGAGAGTGGGAGAGAGTTGGATAGTGTGAGAGAGGGTGGGAGAGGGTCGTTGATAGTGAGAGAGTGGGAGAGAGTTTAGGGTGTGAGGGCATGGGAGAGAGTGGGAGAGAGAGGGAGGAAGAGAATGGGAGAGAGTGTGGAAAAGTGGGAGAGGGTCGAAGAGAGTGGGGGAGAGTGGGAG
>VDFB02238380.1:0-17497 GCA_007258455.2 Sequoia sempervirens | reverse complement strand
TATGCATATATACATGTATCGGCATACACGTATAATGGATATAATGGGATGTCCATACGAATATGACGACATATGCATAGACATGCATATATGTACATAAATACTATTATGATGTTATGTGTCTTTGGGCTTTGTGAATGGTTACCTTTACATCATTTCATATGAACGTAAAAAGTAGCATGCATATAGGCATATATAAAAATACATAGACATAAGACCCGTGTATGAGAGCATTAGCAAATGCACATGTATGTGAGTAGAAATACTCACAGAGGTACATACACGAGGAAACAACTATATGTATATATATATGTGTGTGTGAATATAGTCACAAATTCATAGTCATTCGATATCGAATGGATTACTTGACTATCAGATTACCATATAATGAATATGCTTGTATATATACACAAATACACTTGCAAGCGTTAATGCTTATTGGAGAAGTGTACATATATAAGTATGTGTATAAATATATACACGTATTATTATTTGTGGAATATGATAATAAGAACTATACATCCGATGGAATAGGTATATAATATATATAATGTGGATAGGATATATATATATATATATATATATATGCTACGCATGAGATAAGTTGAAACATATACATTCTTTTATAACATAGAATGCCAAACTTAGGGATCGCTGCCATAATGATTTTCCAACGCATAGGGCATGGGACACAGTTTTAAGAGAGGCAGTATACATATGAAATATGTATAGGAAATTGCATAATATGGTGTGGGCTTCAGCCACATAACTATGATCGCCTACTTCTTATTCAATAGAAGTCGATTTATATAGGCTATCTTTAGACATTAATGACCATGGCAATAAAGGTCGATGAAAGTCATCAACAACTATGAAATTGGAAGTCGATTTGGAAATGGTTACGGCTATGTAAGTAAAGCCATATTTCACTCGCCATGTCACGTATGTGAAAACGTATGAATATGTTTTAACTGATAACTTTGACTTGGTTGACGCATTGATAAAGAGTAACGTGGACTTTGTCCAACTTCTTTAATTGGTTAAATCGACTCATCCCTTTAATTCAGTCAATACATGCTAAGTGTTGCAGACTTATTATTGACTGTTTCACTCCTGAAACTGCACCAACTTGATATAAGAAGAGAGGCTCTGGCGCCACCTCTTGAACAATTTCCTGTAGATGTCTTTGTTGGAGTATAATTCAAATTCTCCATGTGCATTTTGAATTGGTCTTTGAATTGCTGTCAAAGATGTAAGTCGATCTATAAGAGGTTTTGCTGAGTCTGAGCTTCTTTAATTGCCACCTTATTGCTGAGTTGCTTTGCATGAAGCTTGTTGTCATTTTACATAACTAAACTGTAGGCTTTGTGATTGCTTGGTTTCTCTATAAATAGTTGAACCATTTCGCTTGAGAGGGACGCATTCTTTCCCAAGAGATATACGTCTTTTGCAATTCATTACTTATTACCGGCCATATTTGTCTTGTTTTGTGAGTGAGAAATAGAGTGATCTATTGTGAGTAAGAGGTATCATTATTGTTTGAGAGAAGTAAGTTATCAACAAGTGAGATAGAGCTATTTGAGAGAAGTAAGCTATCAACAAGTGAGATAGAGCTGTTTGAGAGAAGCTAATTGCTATTGGAGAAGGCTGCACTGTTGCCAATAATTTGGAAAAGTGATAGCAGGCATTAGGATCTCTTCTTCTTGTTATTTACTTAGAATTATTATGTTTTCTATGTTTTCCTGAAATGTCTTTTCAGTATGTGCAATAGAAGTAATTGAGAGTGTCTTTGAAAAAGGGAATTGAAGCTTTTAGGCTGTTTTCATAATGTGTTTGTAAGGACTCCATAATAGGAGATTGGTGTATATCATAGTTATTATATACTAGGCTTGATTGAATGCAAGAGTCACTTGAGATACACTTAGCTAAGTTCTTAATTTAACGAGGAAAGCTTGTCTTACTCCTAGGATAAGCATGGGAGGGAGCTTGTGTACTTACTTGTTATGTAGGTTTATTCCAAGTAGATTAAATGGTGGTAGGTTAGTTTGGGGTGACAGAATATCCATTCAAGGACGATACCTATTGTAGTTTTGGTGCAGAGCACGTTGTTGCTACATATTGTGAAATGATTCTAGTTAGGTTTATTTAGTCATGATATTGTCAAATAAGGCCATGTTAGCCCATTTTGTAATGTTGGTTTTAGTTTTGACTAGGTGGGGTCATGATGCCAATAATGTAATGTTGCAAAAATGTTGTCATTTCAAATATTGTTGAAAAGATGCAAAATTTGCAAGTTTTCAGAAGCCCAACGGTCATGGGCAATTGAAAGGTAGTTCTAGGCATTGTGACGGGTTGGTTGAGTTATAAATATGTTGGAAACTCGAAGTTAGCGGTTGTTGAAGAGTTTGAAGGAGAATATCAATCAAATATCTCTGCTTCTTTGTTAATTTATGTGTATTTTCTTCATTTCCATCCTGTGTACAGGGTCCGTACAGCAGGAGTTTTATCTAAGATGATCTAAATCTGTTGTAGGATGGTTTTAGCTTTGATTTGAATCCATTCTTGTGGAATTCCATTAAGTTCCAAGCAACTTAGAGGTAGATTTCTGAAAACTGGTCTAAACTTGCTCATACAAGGGTTTGAGTGTAATATGTTGAAACAGGCCATTCCACCTATTGTTCAGGCTGTGTCTCGGTGGAATGGGCCTGATGTAAGTAGGATAGGGTGTAGGAATACGAAAATAGCGTTGGTGAAGGCCTTTGAAGAGATTCTCAATGTTGCCCCTGTTGAAACACTGAATTTAGGCCTTAAGAACAAGGCTAGAGATGGAGAATTGAGGAAATTGCTTGAGAACAAGGTAGAACTGGTTGGGAAAAGTGTGGGTATGTGGATTTTGTTGTGTTAGAAGGTTTGCATAGGCAGCGAAGGTCAAATTGCAGGTCTAGGCTTGAAGCCTGTTGTACCCAAAACCAAAATTTTTGCTTCACTAAGGCATTTTGCTTAATTGAGTCTTAATCTTGTTAAAGTGATATCAGAAGGTCGTTTTTGGGGTTTTCAAATATGGAGTTGGTGTCAGTGTTATGTTAGTCTGTTACTGAGGAGATTTAAGAAAAATGAAAATCTGAAGGAAAATCACCAAAATTTTCTATCTCTGGAGAAGGGAGCACATTCTCAAATAGGCGCCCTATCTTTTAGGGGCTCAGATCCTGTTTTTAGGGTTTGTCACCTCCAGCAGACATTTGTCCGGCATCACGCTAGCTTCGCAGTGAGCTATCAAGCCTATCAAACGGACCTGTTTCGAGCAAGTTGTGGAAGATATAGTGCAAAACGAGGCGAAGACGAGAATTGACTAACACTGGAGAAAAGTGCAGCTTTTGGAAAAGGTGCCCATCTTTTTGAGGTGCCAAATGTAGGTTTTTGGCTAAATACCACACAAGATGTTTGTCTCAATTTTGTTCGAGCTTCGCAACGCATCCGTGAGTGGGTAAATCTGAGTTGCAGAAATGTCTGAACCTAAGGTCAAATGTAGGGTCAAATCTTAGTCAGAATATCAGAGGAAAAAGCAAAAGAGCACATTTTGAGAAAGGTGCCTGAGCTTTTCAAGCCTTTAATGCTTTCATTTTGATGATATCAGATGTTCAATGTGTCTGTGTTACGCTCTGCTTTTCGTTGCCTGTTTTCGTCAGATCAGAAAATGATTCAGCAGTTTGCAGTCGGAGTTTTTGTATTATTTTGGTCAGATCCAGAAATGGCCAAGTCTGGAGGAAAAAAGAGCAACTTTTGAAAAGGGCGCCCTTGATTTTCACCCTTCAGATGATGTTTTCTGGAGAAATGTGCCTTTGCAACTGTCGTCCAGAATGAAGTCAGCTCCGCGGTAAACCTGCGATCCAGTCCTGAAAGTTGGTAAATCAGAAGTTATGAAGGATTTATTTTTCCCTTCGTACGAAATGCAGAAGTCAAAATTTGACTAAGTCTGAG
Organism: Sequoia sempervirens; assembly: GCA_007258455.2. NCBI lineage: Eukaryota > Viridiplantae > Streptophyta > Pinopsida > Cupressales > Cupressaceae > Sequoia > Sequoia sempervirens. The sequence continues at coordinate 13,519 of VDFB02238380.1, read as the reverse complement.
AAAAAGCGCAGCTTTTGAAAAAGGCGCTTGGATTTTTGAGCCTTCAAATGTTAGTTTTATGGTTTTCAGTCTCAAGATACCTTTTGATCAGTTTTTACTCAGCTCTGCGATGCACCTGTCAGCCAGTCAATCGGAGAAGTCAGTTAGCCAGTGTCAGAGGATGAACAGAGGCCCCGGCAGAGGTTTAAGCCTAAATTTTCATGAAATTTGGCTTAGTCTAGAATTCGCCTTAAGAGCTCAAAGTTGGATTTTCGAAAGAGAGTTGAATGGACGCCTTAACTGGAGTTCTGACTGTAGTTAGACTAAACGTTTTCTGGGTTGTCATCTTCAGTTCATATATTGGCATGTTGAGTGATCTTTCAGTTCGCATGTCGAGTTAACTAGTTTGCATGTTCAATTAACTATCTTGCATGTTGAGTTAACTTGATTGCATGTTCACTTAACTGAAGATTATTCTTGAATGTCAACTGGAGTTTACATGCATGGCGAATTTGGTTGCAATTGTGAAGTTTGTGTGAAGATGGCGCTTCATTAAGTGTTAACTGAAGTTCAAGAAGGGACGGCATGTTTGATGAAGCATAAATTAGTGAAGTATGGCGCATTAGATTGTTAACTTCACTTATCAAAAGGGTCGCCATATTTAGGATGAAGCATAGTTTTGTGAAGCTACGCATTTTATAAAGAATGGCAACTTGAGTTCCAAAAGGGTTGTTATTTTTAGCATAAGTGTGAAGTTGGCGCATTCACCTCTTGAAGGCCAACTGAAGTCATGAAAGGGTCGCTATTTTTAGAATTGCATGAAATTGGCGAACTCATCTCAATCAAGATTGTTAACTTTAGTTATCAAAAGGGACGCCTTGGTTCTATTTGTGAATCTAAAGCAAGTGTGAATATGGCGAACTTAATATAGATTTGCTAACTGAAGTCAAACCATATGAAATTGTTAACTGAAGATTGAAAAGGGAAACCCTAATGCATGGCGACTTATTTAGCATATCTGAGTTTCAGTTAACTGGAATGAGGTCCAATCATAAGCCAAGCGCACTTCTCAAGGATTTCATGCCTTATGCGAATTTCATAGATGAAAATCTATTTAACCAAGCAATGGCGTCCATTATTTCATCATCTTTGGCTTCGAAGTTCATATTCTTCTTGAGCGACCAGCAAGCTAAAGGTGCTACGAGTGTCCGAATTCAGCGTTCTTCATAGCAACGAGTTCAGATTTTTTAGAGGAAGGCGATTCTAGACTTTATTTTCAATTTGCATGCAGTTTCATCAAATTCCAAGGAAGAAGTTGGCGGATTTTTCAGAAGCAGACAAGCAAAACTTTCTATCTTACTGTCTTATTTCTTCTATTTCTCACCTTAGGTACTTTCTTCGCATGTCAAAGAAATTCAACACATATTCAGAATCTAATCATCTGGGTTCGCATATTTCAGCATTTGCAGCAAAACCCAAGTCTTAGATTTTTTCGAGAAAATTGCCCGTAGCCTTCATTCTAAAGCTCTGTGCTTTTTTGAGAATTTCTTTGCATGTGGGCTTAAATCACATTTTTTCAAGAATTCAGCTATCTGGGTTTGTTCAGAATTTAGTTGTGCACAAAACCCATGTTCCAGAAAAACTTCGAAAAATTCTTTTTATCAGAGGCTATTTTTAGCCTTGTCAGAGAGGTTTTCAGAAAGTTCTTCAAGTATATTCGACTTTACAGTCAAAAGTCCTCATTTTCAAAATGCAGTTCAATCTCATTGATTACAAGGTGAAATAAAGCTCTTGCACATAATTTCATCAAAACTTGATCTGAACTGAATCATGTTTACCCGATGGTCAATCGGCGTTTGGAGGTGTGTTGGCGTTTAAATTCGCACCTACGGAATGCGGATTTGAAAGCGGACAGCTATGCACAGATAAAACTGCTCTTCAAATTAGGAGGGGAAGCTCCCTCTTGCTGATGGTGTTTGAAGAAAGTAAACTAAAACTAAGTTGCCTAGCTCTTTTGGATCAGCTTAGAGCACAAGGTTTTTAAACACAAAGCGCCCAGCTGAGATTTTTCTGATAAGAATTTCAACTACGACTAACCTAGACTAAAGGCGTTCCTAACCTCTCAAGTAATAGCAGAGCAAGAGAAGTTAGAAATTAACAAGGTAGATTCTCTGACAAAAATACTTCAATAATCTTTCTTCCAACAAACACCTACACACTTCACTGTAAGCTGAAATAAAGATCATAAAAGCGTAACATAGATCACGGAAATCTGAGATTTTCGACCAAGGCAAAAGAGGCTCATGATTTTATTACTCAAATCTCTAAAACAAAACTCCCTTCTAACATGCCTTGAATAAGAAATTGCAGCTAAGGAGGCTTGCAAACTTATTCTTAACACAATAGAAAACAGCAATCTTACTAACTCCTTGTTGGCTAAAGAGGCTCAACAATTTGCTTATCACAATACAAATGAACAATACTTGAGCAACAAATAGAAGGCACAATAGGCTCAGCGTTTTGTTCTCACTAGCCAGTTCAACTAAGTGAGCTGGCCCGAATAACAATTTGCTGCAATTTAGGCTCGCAATTTGCTATGACAATAACCGTTAAAAGAAACTAAATGAGCAAAGGCTCTTATTTATAGAGAAGCAGAGGAGTAGGGAACCCTAAAATCTCCTTGCTTTCACAATCTAGGGCTTGCTCAGCAAGCAAGCTTTATTACTAAATCTAGAAAGAAGAAACCCTAAAAAGCAGAAAAAGCGGGAACTGCCAACTATTACATCTTATCTTCTTTCTATCCTCAAAGAATGGATAAGGATTATTCCAAGAATAGAAAGAAAGCGGGAAAGAAAGCTTCTAGAAGAAAGCTGCTTTAAAACTCGATCACATCCGCTAGGAAGTTTGAGATTGTGTCCCGGTTCGGTGCATCTATACCATCAACAGCAAAACACCGCTTTTCAAGAATATCTTCAGCATCTGCAATAGATCTCTGGAAATCTTCAATCTCATTGGCCGCTTTATTGAACTTTGCTGACATCATTGAAACATGACCTATCCTTCCACCAACTGGGCTGCAACTATGAACAACATTCTGGAACTGATTTTGCACTTCCTCAAGCCCGACGTTCTTGGGCAATGTCTTATGTTTTTCTTTCATCCATCTCTGTGCAATCTTCTTGCTGTATTTGTCCTTATGCATGTTCCACATCTTTTCACATTCATCCCTCGAAAGAGTTACACTTTCAGGCCATGGGGGAATGGAAAAACACCTTTCGACCATGTCAGGCTTTAGACTGCAAATCAACCTGCCATCCGCTGACTGGATCTCCCTAGTAGCCGGGTTGTAATGCTTAATGCAAGCGATTACGAACTCAAGGCTCTGAACTGATATAGGAATAGACGCTGCTGCGAGGAGTCCAGAATGACCCAGGTTCTTGATTGAAATGTTGCCTGCTCTCTCCAAGGGGTATAGATCGAACACCGGCTTAACATGATGCAAGTCTGTCTCAGCTGTTTTGATGTAATTATGAAAGAGGGCTGATTCGGACTTGAAAACATTAGGAGTGTACTCCATTTCAGAAAACTTGAAGAACAACTGTAAACTCGCCTTGGTCTAGACAAGTCTTGTGCAATTTCTATTTTTAGAATGCTGATTTTTATGCTTCAACGGACGAATTTTTTGAGAATTTTTTCTGAGATATGGGTTTTGTTCAGAATGACGATACAAGACAACCCAGATCGTCCGTTTTTGAAAATCTTGAATTTTGACTGAAAAAGCAGCAAACCCTAATTTCTTCAATTTTCCACCGAAAAAGATGGCACCTGGGTTTTGTTCAGAATAAGATTAGAAATGGACCCAGTTGATTAGATTTACAAAACCCTGATGGCTGATCAAAAAAGCAGCTAACCCTAGAATTTGAAATTTTCTTGAAAAAGCTGTGATATGGGTTTTCTTCAGAAGACTGTTTTGAGAGGACCCAGATGATCCAAATTTGCAAACCCTGAAGATTTCACTGACATGCAAAAATAAAAGCAGGTACATACCTTCAGCGGGTGCTTGAAAATTCCTTGAGAAGATTGAAGAAAAGACCGGATGATTGAAAGCTGGAGATACCTTGGTCTTCTTCTTGAAAAGTTTGATCTTACGGATGACAAAGCAGAAAAAGCAAGGATTTATGCTTCTTTGAGTAAAGAAAAATCTGATATAAAACCAGCAAAGGCTGCGTTCTTGAATCACGAAAATTTCTTCAAACTTGCTGCTCCAACTTTCTCCCGCCCAGAGGCTGCAAAAATAATGAAAATAACATAAAGAAAGATGTTAAAATAGACTTAGGGTTTGTCTTTGCTTTGCTTTCTTTGCTTTATCTCAAACCTAAATCTACGACTTCATTGAACTTGGGCCTCTTTCTTCTCTTGCAATCTTGAAAATTTGAAAATCTATGAAAATTTTTCTAAGGCATGAAAACTTTAGTAGCCTTTCTCCAAGAGAGCTTATTTTCACAGTGTTAGTCAAAATTTTGACTTTTTCAACTTTTCTCCATTTTACATGCTATGCATGCCCGATTTCTCGTTGGCCAGACCAACTGGAATAAGCGGTAGGTGGTTCCACGGCGAAGCTTTGGTGATTAAGAAAAGATGTTTGGAGGCACTCAGAAGCACAAAAATTTGATCTTTCGACCTCCAATTCGCGAGGCTTTTTTCCTTCTAGAAACCCAACTTCTTGATGTTAGCCATTTTCCTGATTTCAAGCTCTTCATTGCTTCTCTTTGACAGATGATCTTGTCGAATTTTGAGCTTCGGGCGTCGGATTGCTGAATGTTTGTGCTCATCGCGAAGCTGACGGAGAATGAAGAGGGGTCTTCTGGAGACACCAGCTGCCAAAAGTGGATTTTCACCCTTCAAAAGGTTGGGCGCCTATCTTGACTGGGGGCGCCCAGTTTACCAACACTTAGTTTATTTTTCACCTTTTTCACTTTTGCTTTTAGATTTCTCTATTCAACTGTCATCGGACCTTCTGTTCAGCTCTTCGAATCTGACGACTGCGAACTCCGATTGACGTGCCGAGTGTCTCGCTGGAAAGCTAGTTGAATTCTGAAGACCTCCCGTTATAGCTTTGACTGCAAATTCATCTGTTTGCACCCTTGAAAAGTTGGGCGCCTTTCTTCACTTAGAGCCAGTTTCTCTGACTTAGAAAAATTTCAACTTCATCTTCTTCAAGTTTGGATCTTCGACAATACCTCCCTTTGACTTAGATTTGCGGGCTGGATAAAATCCCGGATGCTCTGCGGGGATATTCATCGCGGAGCTAACGAGATATTAGAAGGGGTCTTCTGGAAAAGATTTCACCAAAAAGTGAATTTTAACCCTTCAAAAGTTTGGGCGCCCATCTTGGCTGGGGGCGCCCATTTCACCCAGACTTAGTCATTTTTACACTTTTTCTATGCTGCTTCTGAACCTTGGTTTTTAGCCTTTGTCGGACCCTCTGTTTGGTGCTTCAGATCTAGTGACTGCGACATCCGATTGACGTGCTGAATATCTCGTTGGAAAGCTGGATCAATTGTGAAGAGGTCTCGTTAGACACTCGTCTGCAAATTCATTTGTTGGGACCCTTGAAAACTTGGGCGCCCTTCTTCACCAGGGGCGCCCACTTCCTCCAGACTTAAGCCATTTTTACTGATTTTCATCTTCGAGTCTGAAACCTTCATTTTGTACCTTCGTCTTTGATCTGAATCTGCAGAATGTTAAACAGTCGGACGTGCTGACAAAGGCAGGCATCGTGAAGCTGGCAGGATACTGAAAAGATCAAACATATTCTTAAACCCTAACAGCTGAATTAGGCCCTTCAAAAAGCTGGGCGCCCTTCTTCACCAGGGGCGCCCAAAATCTGAACACTTAGTCTAATTTTGATATTTTTCATTTCCTCTCGTTCTGACATCAGTTTGGATCTCCCCTGTTCGTCGCCGAATTCCGGATGAATGAGTAATCTGATAACTACACCGCTGAATTCGTTGCGAAGCTGACAGAGATTTGAACAACATTGACTGGAGGCGCAAACCCTAATTCTGACATTTGATGACCTAAAAAGGTGGGCGCCTTTCTTCAACTGGGGCGCCCAAACTCAGCAGTGTTAGAAAATTTTCAAGACTTTTCAATTTTCTTCCTCGTTCTTCGTGCATGTTCATCGTTTCACCTTCTGCCGGAAGTTTGAATGCTGAAATTGACGCCTGGTAGTCGGATGACCTCCATTGATGCCCTTGGAACTCCAAATATGCTTCTGAAAAAGCTGAATAGACCCAGTAGGGCAAAACTGATTATTTTAAGATTCTGACTGCACCAGCCTGATACGAACACATTTTGAGCCAATCAAAATCAGTTTGGACCCTGTCGGACCAACTTTCTATTTTTAGAAAATTTTGCCAGTATCCGTTTCGAAAGAAACCCAGAAAAACCCAGAAAACGTTACTATTTCGAAAATTTCTAAAAATAGCGTTTTTACAAAATTTAGGGATGAAAAGGATCTGGGTTTTATAGGTTAAGCAGCTCTCAGCAGACCCAGATTGTTAGAAATTGAAAATTTTGCGTTTTAACCCTCCATGCAAGACATGCACGCCCAAATTTTGACCTTTTTGACTGATTTAACAAGACTTTTACTCATTTCTTCAAAATATCTAAGTGTAACAAAATTTTAATTTTGGGGTACAACGAGTGTTAATTTCATTAAGGAATCTTGAGCGTTCCGGGTTGCTGGCAGCAGCATCCATCCCTGTTACTACTTTCGATCTTGAGTTCGTTCTTGCTTGCATCAAGCATTGACTCATCTTCACGTCAAATCAGATCAGCAAATGGGAAGGTTGTTTGCAGTATCAAACCAAAGGACATAGAGAAATGTTTTGCTATTCCTCCTCATTCAGATAACTTTACTGTGGTTCTTGAAGCTTGTGAGAAGATATGGGATGCTGATCAACAACGTTCGCAGAGGAAAGTGGCTCAGAAGTGGCTGAAAGTTCAGAAGACTAACATGCCTAAGAAGGTTGGTCGTGGTGAATTCAAGGAGGAAGTTGCTATTTTGATAACTTTACTCAACCGAGTTGCCGGTCAACCAGATGCTAGCACTTTCCGTTCATGGATGTTTTACCTGATTACCAGAATTCTTGATGGTACAGAGCGTTTTGACTGGGCTATGTTGATTAGTGATTGCTTACATCAGCAAATTACTAACTTTCTCAAGTATCATGAATTTCATATGATATCCTATTTGGTTTACTTGGTTGCGTTTCAAGGTAGCTTCAGGCTTCTTAAAACTAATGGCACTCTCGGTGTTCAACGAGTTCACGATTATTATCCTCAGTTGGAGTTTTCTCAATCCGAGCAGGACTTTCGAGCAGTGAATGATCACTTTTCCATGAGAACCGTTAGAGATCTTGACAACGAGATGCACATTCGTATTTCTACCGAGGCCAAATCAGCAATGGAGACTTGGGCGGATTGGTTTATCCAGGTTTATGGATATGTTGGAGAGCCCTTGATGTTGCCGAGGTACCCGTCAGACAAGATTATCTTTATGGAGTTCCTCAGACAGATGCAGCATGTTCATTTCTTTCTTCGTAGTCGTCATAAGACTGCGGCTAATTTTCCATTCATATTGGGAATTTTCACATGCAATGCGGCAACAGATGCCAGGTTTATGTCTACTGAGATAGAAAGGTTTAAACTCAAGACTTATACTGAGAGGCGTTCCTATGATCCTCTTGGTCATTATGCAAATCGGTTAGAGCGAGGGATTGCACATACGCCAGCACTTGAAGATTTCTGGGCTAATTGTGAAGATGAATTCGAGGTTCGTCGTCGTCACTATTGTAGACTCACTATTGGTCAGCTCTCTGATTACCTATCAGAAGATGTTGATGGTCTATCGGATGATGATGGAGAAGTTCTTCTCAATTCATATGTTAAGGATCAAGTTGCTCGGCAGCCGCTTCGCTCACCTGATTGGTGTGCTAAGGAGAATACTTCTGTCGAGGAGGTCTCCAGATCAGTTATCAAGACTAGCAAGTTATTCTTGGAGAGCAAACGGAAGCGAAAGTTAGTTCCTATAGCAGAGCCGCCAAAGGATTTCTCTTTGTTGCCTTCTACTTCTAGGACAAGACCCAGAGTCAAGGCTATTATAATACCTCCTGAAGGGGTTAGACTCAGTGGAAACACGGGGAAAAGAGCTACTGGCAAGAGGAAGCAGAAACAAGTTGAGAATGTTCCTGAGGTTCCAGTAGAGACAGTTATTCAGGCTGAGCCTCACATTTCACCTCCTAATTCGCCTCACATACAACCTATTGACATATATTCTGAGCCTGAGACACCAATTCAAGCTGAATCGGAGACAACTGAATCACCACAGGTTGATACATCAGGGACAGTCTCTCCTCAAATTGAAAATATTGTTCAGTCTTGTTGGCTCGAAAAGTCTTTGGGAAGACAGAGGCGTGAACCGTCATACAACCTTGATTTATCTGAGTTCGGTGAACCTTATCAAAGAAGATCGAACAAGAAGATAAAGAAACAAGTGCATATTGAAAAGACTCCAGAATCAGAGATTGTTATCGAGGTTGCAATTCCTCCAGAGGGTAAGAGCTTAGATGAAGTCGAAGTTGGTGACTTTACATTCACTAAGGCAAATCTAGGCAGGACCACTCGAGAGACAGATGTGACTCTTCTTAAGATCGTCACTAATAATCTTGAAGAGCGAATCACGAAGGATGGAGAAGATAAGGCCTTACTCAAGGCTGAAAATGGTGAACTTCGTCAGTACATTTCTGATCTTGTTCATGGAAATTCGAGTAGAGCACCTGTTCTTCCTCAGCATACACCTGCAGAACAACGAAAACTGGATCAGTTAGTCGGTCATGGTAGACTTTTGGACAACTGGATTGAAAGTTTAGTTGCTACAGGTCGGCGTCTTCTTGCAGATATGTATCAATTGAGGAGTGATGCACATAAACTCCGTCAGGGTATTCAGTTGCTTGAGATTGCGGTTGCAGAGAGTTTGGCAAAGGATCGTGTTCTAGTGTCTCAGTTGTCAGTTGCATATGATGCCTTGGAGATCGATGAGGATCAAGACAAAGTTTTTACTTGGAGAGAGCAGCACCTTCTCAGGATGGAAATATGTGAGAAGATTTCTACTAAGTTGTTTTCACTCAAGGATGATGTGGTTGGAGTACTTGCACTTGTCAGCGGTTTCGTTGTTCAGATTCCGTGTCATTATCTTCTTGAAGATGGCACCTATGTTGAGTTGGACAAAGTACAAGCTGAATTCGAGAAGCTGATTCGTGACAGCCTTGAAGGAGAACCAATGGCGCCTAAGTTAGAGAATGTTTCAGTGATTGTAGCCAGTTTCAGGAAGGCGATTGAAGAATGTAAAGATGGCATGCAATACCATCACGTAAAAGTGGCGTAGAACCGCCAGCCAAACCGCTGTTTTGATGGTCAGCGCCAAATGACAAGAGACTGATGAGTCTTTGGTCAAGTGTTAGACCGAGTTGACATGGAGTGATCCCGCCAATTCTGTCCCCTACACTTCAAGGGTTGAGTTTATGAGCAGCAGCTTAACTCCTCGACTTCTACCTTGAGTTTACTTGTCGCACTAACACATGCTTACCCTTACTCCTTAAATTTACCATTACGTAGAGTTAGGGTTAGGGTTTCCGCTAATTTGGTAAACGTACACCTTGCTTTAAATAAGGATGTGCATGCTTGCACATGGTCCATTTAGGTTATTTGTACCGGTTAACTGATGGTAGCTTTCCAGTTAACTGTATAGTTTACTTCATTAGGGTTTAATAATTAATCTTGCATGCATTTGCGAGACTATAGTTAACACAAGGTGATTTTAGGCCCCCAAAATCTCTTGATGTATATAAATTAATTTGTATTAACTTTGCTCGAGAGAGAAATATATGCTGCGCCTACCTTGCCCTCAATATTGCTCTTTGGTATTTGTTCATGTGTCTTTACTATTACGATTAAGTGTTATGCCACATAGGGTTTCATGCAATTGTAATGGTGAATTCTTTCCATAGTTTAGATAAATCTGTTTTGTGCATCTTTATCATTACAATCAATTGTTATGCCACATAGGGTTTCATGCAATTGTGATGATAAATCTGTTTTGTGAACCTTTACCGTTATGATCAAGTGTTATGCCACATAGGGTTTCATGAGATTGTGATGATAAATCTGTTTTTTGAGTCTTTGCTATTATGATCAAGCGTTATGCCACATAGGGTTTCATACGATTATCATGGTAAATTCTTAAATCCGTTTTGTGCCTAATAAACTTGTTTAGATTGAGATAATAGTTGTGCCACCTTGCCTTCAAGTAGAGAATCTGAACTCGTTTATCGTCCGATAGTCAAAACCTTAAGTTCGCTTCCCTCATGCTCGCTTTTGAGGGAACCGGATAGAACTCGCCATTAAGTTTAGCTTGAGTTAGTGAATCTGGCGTAAACCAGAGAAAATTCTCAGCTGCAAACGTATATAGTTTCGGAAAGAAAGCTCAAAATTCTACGCCTGAAACAAAGACGTAGAATTAGTTTAGTTTATTTCCCTTTGCAGGTATTTTTGTCAAGCACAACGAGGGAGCTTCCCCTCCTAATTTGAAGAGCACTCATTGCGTAGTGTGCATAGGCTGTACGTACCAACTCTTACTCCAGAGGTGTTAGTTGTTACGCCAACAAAGCCCTAGTTGAGTGAAGAGCATTTTTGAAAGGAAAGGTGGGGTTTTAGAGTGACAAAGTGGGTAAAGTTAGGGGACAGCATAATTTGGTGGTCAATTAAGCTTGTGCGGGCAGAATGAGGTATGTTGGAAGTGGTTTCAAGGTTGTGAGAGGTTTGGAGATGGGTTTTTCAATAAACCCTTGTCAATTTGGAGAAAAGCAAGGGTTTCATGAAAGTGAGACATAGGAAGCGAGTATTGACTCAAAGATTGGAGAATCTATGGTTTTGGAGGCAGTTTAAGGTCTGTCTAGTGATATTTTGTGTTGGTAGCAAGATTTGAGGTGTGTTCCTTTGTAAAAGTGATCTAATTGGTCAAGTTGAATAGCGTTGGAAGCCTGTTTTTGTGATGATGGTCCAAAGAGGCCTAATAGTATTTTGAGATATGTTTTGTGTAGGGTTAATGGGTCCCTAAAAATATGAGTGGTTGGTGGATTTGTCAGAGTGGTTGACAGATAAGGCCTAAAAGCAAGGTCTAGTTACCTACTAGGCAAGTAGGTTGGTTACAAAGAAGTTAACCCTAGAGAGGGTTTGAAGTCTTCAAAGGTGATTGGAAGAACTCAAAAGGTGTTGATACGTCAAAGACCTCCCTGTCATTGCATCAGTTGGTATCAGAGCACAGTACTGATCTGAGGAAAGAAGAATTGCGTTGGAGAAAGGACAAGATGAATGCCTTGGTTAGAGAATTGACTGAAGAAAAGGAGATGCTGCAAAGAAAGGCACTTTTCAAAACCACTTGCAAGTGTAATGGTAAGGTATGTAATGTAATGGTAGATTCTGGTAGCCTAGATAACATGGTATCACAAGAAATGGTTGATAAGTTGCATTTAGCAAGGATTCCTCATGAGATACCTTATTATGTTTCTTGGTTGAGTGGTGAACATACTCTTTTGGTCAAGGAGCAATCTTGGGTTGAGTTCCAAATAGGTGGTTATAAAGATAGAATCTTGTGTGATGTGGTACCTATGAGTATATGCCATTTGTTATTAGGGATACCATGGCAATATGAAATATTTGCTTTGTATGATGGAAGGCATAATAGTTATCAGATTGTGAAGGATGGAGTTTCTTTTACATTGGTTCCATTGGTGGAAAAGGATCAGGGGCAGAGCAAGAAAGCAAGAGTGATTATGCAAGGTAGGAAAGAGTTTATGAGGCATGAGAAAGACAAGTACAGTGAAGGTGCAGCCACTAACAAAAAGGAAAGTGTTGAGGCAGCAAGTATAGACAGGGATACAATGTTGAAAAGTAAAGAGGAGGATGTAGGACAGTCAAGCACTGTCAAAATAGTGATGAGCAGGTCTAATATGACAGAGATGAGAGCAAGGGATAAGAGGAATGCAAGTGAGTTTCCTAAGAAAAGGCAAGATTGGCCTAGCAAGGTCACAATAAGAGAGGTGTATTGTCCATTGATTGGGCAAGAGGATAAAGTGCAGCAGGTGTTTGATAGCAAAGAAGATGGAAGACCTAATGGCAAAGAGGTCTTAGAGGCAGAGATCATCATAGGGACACTGAATTGTCCATTAAAAGCAAAAGAAGACAAGGGGCAGATAAGTACTGTCATAACAAAGATGAGGAAGACTGAAAACACAGTGGTATTAAGGGAAAATGGTTTAAAGACAGTGATGAAAGCAAGAGAAGAGGTGACCCAAGAGCAAACGGGTAAGCTCAAGAATGAAGCAGAAACAGTAAGGCTGAGTAGGAAAGAGATTGTGTCAAGGGACAAGGAAGAGTGTGAAGCCGTTCTAAGGCTTGAAGAAGTCAAGATGACAAAGGTAGAAGGTAAGGATAAAAGTTTGAAACCTGATATAGAAAGGGTTAAGAGTGACTTGGTTGTAGGAAGGCAACTTTGGAAAGAGACACAAATTGAGAACATGGATGGTAAAGTTCATTGTCCATTGATGGGACAAGTAGTTAATGAACCTGAAAATACAGAGATGGTGAAAGCAAAGAGTCTAGTGCAAGACAAGAAGATGGAGAGTACAGTGAGCCAAGGAGAATGGCAAAGAGTAGTGAAAGAGATTGTAGAGATTGAAGAGAAAAGGGAAGTTGCAGTCACCCCAAGAGGTGAAGTTGTGAAGTTGACAGTGATAGACAAAGAGAAGGCTAAAGAAAGAGTGTTTGTGAAGTCTCCAAATGAAATGGAGAAGAGTGATGTTGTTGTGGTAAGGACAGAGAGTTGTCCTTGGATGACAAGGTTGGTTGAGGGGCTGTTGTATTCTACCATGACAATGGTTCCCAGAATGGAGAACCTGAAGAAGGTTGTGAAGAGAAGAGGTAAGAGGCAAAGAGTGAAGGAAGTCTTTTATTACTTCCTTGTTTTGATAATAATCTTGATGGGAGTCAAACCTAGGGTCAAGATCAAAGAGGAAAGACAAAGTGTGGACTATTTTGCAATGAATGAAATTGAAGAACAAAGTGGAAGTAGAAGTAGATGGATGAAGCGGATGGTGACAAGACAGAGCATGAAGGTGCAGATCCAAAATGATGAGACAAGAAGAGGACTACTTTGCATGGACAAGTCCAAGCCAAAGGTGAAGATGAAAATCAAGGTGGAGCAATTGCAAGAACAAGGAGGAGCATCAAAGAGTTGGAGATCAATGAGTTATTGCAGGTCAAGAGTTGACTTCCAAGGGGCATGCAAAGATTTTATGGCCAGGTGTGTAAAAATTAGGATAACCTATTAAAATTTTAAATAAAATTGAAGATTTTCTCTCCTAAAGCACATTTTACGAGGTGCAAAGGTTGAAAATTTTCAGTTTTAGATCCATGG
>VDFB02238379.1:0-12311 GCA_007258455.2 Sequoia sempervirens | reverse complement strand
GGACATGAGAGCTAAATTTAAAAGCCCCATGCCAAGTCATATTTTCATGCAAAAGAAAAGAGAGGGGTTTCCCCAGAAAGTGAAACTCTAAACTCATGAGGGATCTACGGATTTGAGATCAATATGTTCTTGCTACAATTTTTAAAGAGTTTGAACCTACATCATTCCCCTTCAAATACTCATAGAACTAGAAGAATGACACAAAGAGAGAAAATACCAAGAAAATCCTTTCGAGTCAACATGGAAGAGACTTGAATGTCTCGACGCTTTGCATCATCCCTAAAAAGAAAACACGAGATAAATTAAAAAGATGAAAAATCTCTTGGGTCAACATGGAAGAGACATGAATTTTTGACTTGTGTTATCCCCAAAAGGAAAACACAAGAAAAAAAAGATAAAGATAAAGGAAAAAGATGTAAAAGTTTTAATGCATTACAGAGAAGAATGAAGGTAAAAATATAGGAATTCCACAAAGAGAGAGATACATCAAACATAACAGTATGAGGGATCACACTACACACATGCAATCACACAAAAGAAAAAGAAATAACGCAAAGGACTAGTAAGGAACATGCAAGTCATCCCAAAGCAGGTTGTCCACATCCCAATCATGTTCATTGTATACCAAAGGAGGGAAACTAGCCAAAGGGATAATTTAGCAAGTGTTGAAGTAGGTCCATCACTAGGTTCAACACTCTTCTTAGGAGAATTGTTGCTTAAGCTCATGGAAGAGGAAAATAATGTATTCAATTCATTATGCACTTCCTCATCAATTTTAGCAATCTTGTCATCATCATCCAAGTTAATCACAAGAGGTCAAACGATAATGTCCAAAGAAGGGTTTATCTTTTATTTTTTTGTAGCATAGGATCATTTTGTTTGACGGGGAGACTCATCATGTATTACTTCAGTCATGTTTGGATTTTTATTTTCTTTGTTGTTTTCTTCATTTAACTTTTGAGCAAGAGCACAACATCTACACCTACACTCTCTAGCACCTCTGCTTCTTTTAGTTTAGTTTTCAAGTTGTGTTTCTTAGGAGTAGATTGATCAATCATAGGTTTCTTTTCTTCCCAGGGAGGAATGGAAAAGGAACCATGGAAGGTGCATAAGCACTTTCTTTTTAATTTTGTAAACTTGTTTTATTCTAAGAGGTGTGATGGGATTATTTTTCATTTTTCTCTTGATATTTTTGTGGAAATAGAGAAGGTTCTATCTTAAGATTGATCTTGGTTGTTTGGAATTTCTTCTGGTTCAATCATGGTTTCGTCAAGGATGGTAGGCTCAGTGGTGGGTGGAGGCATGTTTCAGAGGGATAATTTCGCTATACATTTTGCCTTGAAATTTTGGTAGGATTTGAAAAAGAACTCCTCATGAGGTTCAATAGGTTCCATAGGCTCGGGCCAAAACAAGTCTAAGGAAAAGTTTCCACAGGAAGATAAAAGGTTAAAACCACTATGATGCATAGTAAAAATTTCATTCTCAAATAGAAACTTTAAGCATTTATGTGCAACCGAAGGGACAACATTCATGGAGTGAAGCTAGGGATAGCCTAGCTTCACACAAAACTGGTCTAACCACAGGATGATGGAGAATGAGACATCTAATGTTTTTGGTCCTATTTGCAAAGGAAGAGTGATCAATCCCATCATAGGGAAAGTGAAACCATTGTTCGTCTTGATCCATGCTTTTGGTTTATCATATATATCTTGATAGAGTTCATGCAGAAGTAAGAATTCCCCAATGATCACATTCTCTCACATATGGGAACTATTAATATCCCATTAGTGGGCTTGTCATAGATTCAGTCGGCTATGGAAAGAGGACCATCAGGTGCATTTTTAAGTATATCTTGTGAGGAGAATGCAATATCAAGAGGCTTTTTAGGTCAAACCTTAGGAGGTGCGACTTCAATCAATCCTACAATATCATCCATAGGATCAATATCTATAAGATCATGTTGAACAATATCATTGTTATCATCATCTATGTCAACATTCATCACACAATTCTTTGTAGTTTTTCTAGATTTGACAAATTAAATATTATGATTAGGCATGTGGTTGGTAAAGATTTGTAAATTTTTGTTGGGAGGGGCAACAAGCTTATTTCCTTGACCACTATTACCTCCAAAAAAAAGGCGACCATAATTAATGAGGTCTTTTACAAGATGTTTAAGATGTTTGCAATGTTCTGTATCATATTCATTTTGTCGTTGATAATGGTAGTAAGAATTTGGTCTATAGTTTGCGGGTAATGGTTTATTAGGATTGGGTGTTTTGAGAGAAGGAAAGGTAATCATCTTTTGTTCTAATAGTCGTGACATTGTGTTATAGAGTATCATGTGGGATGAATTGTCTTTTAGGATCCCCATAGGCTGAGGTACATTTGCTTTTGGGTATGTGTAGGATCATGATGGGCCAAAAATTGGCAATATGATGGGTATTTGTAGGGTAAGTGGCTAGCGACTTTTTAAACCAAAATTAATGAGCAAAAGGGTTTTTAAAAGGAGATTCTCAGCTTTCCCACCAATATAAGTATGCTTTAACTTTGAATTTAATAAATAATTATTATTCATTTTATATTTGAATTATGACTAGGTCGTTGATAGAATTGAAAATCATCTATAGCTTTCAAAGCAGTATCATATTTTTGAATCACGAAACATGTGTCACATTCTGTAGCTTTGTATACTATAAGTTAAAAAAATTGAATTTCATGAATTTTTGACCAAGTTAAGGTGGTTAGACATCACAATTTTATATTTTTAAAAGTTGTAATAAAAAAATCATAATTAATTATTTACCTAGAAAAAATTACAAAAATATGCATACATCGGAACCTGAGTCCTCTGCTTATATCTAAAATCTTATAAAAAATTAAATTATCATTTTATTATGGTTTAGAATTGGTTAGAGACACCTACTTCTTATTTTTTCCACTGAAATTTAAATTGCTACTACATTAAAAATTTAAAATTTTCATAGTAGATTTTGTTTTTAAAAAAATAAAACCTAGTAGTTTAGAAACGCTACATTCAATTTACCTCACCGAGATTCTATTCTTATGTTTTTTAAAATAAGATAGATAACTTATTCAAATTTTTAAGTCAAGTTTCACTGCTTCTGATTTTTCTAAAATTTTTGCCACTTAAGGCCCTATTTTTTCCATGATGATCCTGCACATACCCTTTTATAGAAAGCTACTTGGTTTATACATGTTGAGTTATTTGTTGATGGGGATTAAGTTGAACGAACCCTTTATTCTACTTTCTAAAAGGTCGGTAATTTTTTTAGTTTGCAAACTTAAAATTCTTAGTTCGACTAGAGGTGGATATTGTATCACGACTCTAACTAAGTTTTGATAATCACATACGGAAGTACATAAGTGCATGAAGGAAGGGAATTTCATCATGGTAATTTTGTCTTGTATTTTACTTTGCAAATTCTCTATGAAAATCTTTTGAAGGTGAGGATCGGGAACCTTTACATCGATTTGGGAATAAAGTGATCGATCTCATGAAATAAAGTCAATAATATTTTCTTCTTCTTTTTGCTTGCATCTCATCAAATTTATTAAAGTAATCTTAGGAGTCATATTCACTTGGAAATGGTTGATAAATTCCTAAAAAAAATCATTGAATGAATGATTTGAGTTGTTCGGTAACAAGGAAAACCATTCTAAGGAAATATCCTTCAAGGACCCAGGGAAAAGCTTAGCCAAGAGTTTATCATAAAAAAAAAGTCACTGCATAAAGTCGTGTAAGCAGAAACATGGTTAGAAGGATCTCCTTTCCCCCCATATTTCTTGAGTCTAGGAACCTCTATGCCTTGTGGCATCGGTGTTTGCAATATCTCCAAGGACAAAGGACTGCTTTTTACATAATATGTAGGCAGGGTATTTTCATTTTGGTTGATGGTGGAAACTTATTTTTGAAGGGATGAAACGGTTTGGAAAATTTGGTTTATGAGAGGGTCATTTCTTGTTTTGTGAGATGGAGGTGAAAATCATTGAGGTGTATGTGTTTGAAGGACAAGTGAATGGAATGCTTATAGGTGGTAAAGTGGTAGGAGATATGACATGCAATACCACAAAGGTACTTAGGATGATAGCAAAAATACCTAAGGAAGGGATCACATTACTAGTTGGTTGTATTGTTGTGGTAACTTGAGGGTTGGTATAGGTAGCAATAGAGGCAATTTTTGTGGGAGGAGGAATTTGAATTCCTCCTTGGCTTACAACATTTTCCGCAGGTAAAGGACAACTAGTGTTTGAGGTAAATTGTTTTCCAAATATTTGAACTATGTTATGCACAAGGTCAAGTATATCTTCACTTTCAAGCATACAATGCACTTTATCTATGGTAGGGATAGTAGTGGTTGAAATGTTCCTAGTACTTATTTGATTTTGTAGGCTTGCTATATCTTCTTGAATTTGGATTATTTTATCTTTTGGAATACAATCAACCATTGTTTCAACATGCATCACACTACTTGAAGGTAAGGAATTGTTAAGGGTATATGGTCCATACCTAGTGAACTAGTGTAAATACTAGGAGTGAAAGAGATAGATAACCAAAGATCCATGATGATTGTGCTATCACAGGGTGACATGAGTCTTGAAATTCATCTCACTATAGTATTAGCAATAGGAAACCAAGTAGAAATTCTCATGCAAGGTACCAAATGCAAGATGAATGCAAATGTAATTTAAGCCAGGTATGATAAAATTATTATAACAAAAACTAGAAATGAAACAAAAAGTTACCAATAGCAAACAAAAGCATAGAAACAAAGTTTTGGTTTGGAAAATGCAGTTCATTTTTACATTGGGACTAAATTCCAGGGGCATATGAGTCCTAGTGAGGGTTTTTTCCAAAATTTTCACAAAATTTTAAGTGATTTTTATTCTTTCCAGTTTGTATGATTTGTAACCTAAGTGAAAATGCATATTTCAAATTATTTTCAATGATTTTGAGATGAAAAAGGGAAACCTATATGCTCTTTCACCAATGCAAAATTTGGAAACCCTATAATACCAATTAACTAGTGAAAACCCTAATACAAAGTTAATGCAAGCAAGATCTAGGATGATGATGCAATCCCAATAAGAATTATCATGTTCTAAATATAGGTTCAGCAAAATAAAACATCAAAAAATGGATTTTCTATTTATGGTATAAGACATAGAGCAAACACTTTTCACAATCATTTCATTGAAGGGAAACCCTAGAGATCACAATCAAATGATGGAAGGGGGAAAGAGATCTTGTAATAAGGTTGTCCTAGGGTCTGATTATAAACTAAAGGGGGGTTCACCATCAAGATAGGGCTTGGAAAGACAAATGAAATGAAGGATCTAATGCTTAACTCTAATATGATGCAAGAATTCACTAAATGACCCTAAAATGCAAGAAAATTAGAACAAAAAGCTGAGAGATGAAAGGTGTGCACCTGGAAACCTGAAGAAGACATGATGAAGGCCTGAAATGCTAAACAAATTGATTTTAAAGCCTACTGGGACTCATACACTAGTCTGGGTGATTTAGTCCTAGATTAGGATTTCTGCGTAGAAACTAAAATCTGGCAAAATTGTGTCTAAAACTTTTGAAACTTAAAAATTTGACCAAAATGGGTCTCATACGCCAAGAGTGGCATATAATTCTAGCTATGGTTTTCTAGAAATTCAAAGGCTGAAACTTCTCTTCTATGTCTGCTCTATCCTTTCCACCTAATTTATGGATCTAAATCTTCAATTTAAAGCTTGTAGATGTTCTCCAATGATCTCTAATGCAAGGTGGCAACTTTGAAAACTTTGAAAATTTTAACAACTTTCTCCAAACTTGTTCTTCAATAAGTCTTGAATCTAATTCTACAAATCACACATTAAAGAGAGGGGAAAATGTTGTTTTGTTAGTAGAAAGGGGCTTGCCTCGGTCAAACCCTATTTTGGTAATCAAACATTGAAATGAAATGAAATAGGAAAGAAAATGATGGATGAAAAAAATATAATGTTGCAACTCACCAAACCCTAACAATAAAGTGCTAAGCATGTATGAAGTGGCTCCAATGGATGTAGATCTTGACTCTTGCTTGAATGCAATAGATCTTGATTTGAATGCTAGCTTAAATCATGAAACCCTACATCACAAATGTTAGCTCAAAAATAAACATGATGCATGAAGACTTTGACATGATGATTGATGCTTGAATAACGCTCTAAAACACTTGATAATAAACTCTTGAAGATTCTTGAATTCTCTTGTAAACACTTGAATTCTCTTGTGAACTAAAATTTTCTATAATGATTCTCATTCAACTTTCTAGGTGATCTCATGAATGCTTAGGTGAAAATGAGTGAAAGAACCTTGTATTTATACTTGTTTATGCCAAATTTCTTCAAAATTACAACACTACAAGCCAACATTAGATCTAGGAGAATAAAATCTTACCAAGAATTTGAATTAATTTTAATTTTGGGCCACATGTGACTCATATTCCCAAGGTGGCGTATGAGTCCCATTAGGCATAAATTATGGAACCATTTTTAAAAATGCTTAGAAAGATGTAAAATCTAGATCAAGACCCAAAACCCTAGTGGGACTTATGCTTAAGGTGGCATATGAGTACTAGATCACTAAATATGGGCCACACAATCTAAAAACACCTAAATTATTGGATATTATTTATGTTGTGAATATCCTCAAAAAGATGAATTAATTAAGGCTTATGGATGTAAAATAAGGCCAATTTAAGCATAAAGAAGCCCAATTATTTAAAAATACGCTAGAAAAGTGTGAAAATGTGTTACAATAGTTTACAACACTCTAAATAAGGTACAATTAAATCCATTTAGTTCACAAGGCCCCAAGACCTATTGTGAATGTGTCCAACACATTACAACACTAAATCAAGGCAACATTAAGCTCAGTTTAACAAGGAGGGCCCAAACGAGCAAGGAAAAGTAAAGGAATACTTTTTCTGTTACCACAACATTTTCTTCAGAAAAAAATTATCCCACTTCCCTCATTTGTGACTCCTACAATCTCTCCATCTGCATCATCATCTAAACCTACATAGTCAATGAATGTAGGATTTGCAAGTGGTAAAGAAGATAAACTCTACATGGGTAAAGGACATGTAATGGTAACCTCTACAGTTCATTCTGGTCGTGATAGATGGTTTTTAGATTTAGGAGCATCTAATCACATGGGTTTTACTCCTTACCTTTTTTTGGGTCTTCATCCTACTGATACTTCTATGATTTTTTTGGGATATAGTAAGCTTTTGTATGTTGTGGGGATAGGCAATTTTGAGATTGGTGATGGTTGTTTTAGAGATGTATTGTGTATTCCTGATTTGCACATAAATCCACTTTCCATCTATTAGATTACTCATGGTGAGGTACCTAATATTGTAGAGTTCACTTTATATTTTGTTTTCATTAGAGAGGCTAATACTAGAAAATTCATTGTTTTTGGTGAAGCTAATCATGAGTCTCATCTCTATGCTTCTTCTCATTTTTTTGATGATGATGATTATGAGCCTCACACCCCTCTTCTGAGTGTTGGTAGCAATTCCTCAAGAGAGATTTGTCATTTGAAGGATTTCTTCAAACCTATGTTGATTCATCTCTTGTTGCTTTAGAGGTTGGTTCTTCAGAAAAATAGGATGTTTATGATCCTTCAGATCATTCTTTGTGGGATATTCACTTGACAGGTCTTGAGGAGTTGTTTTGTGAATCTCACATTTTTTATTTGGATGATGCATTTGAGGGTACAACCCTTTTTTTATGACAATAAATGCACTGTTGTCACACCATCTATGTCTTTGGAGATTGTTTCTTCAAAGTTTTGACATGGTCTTCAGTTGAGGTTGCACCTGATCATGATGTGACATTTGGTTACATGGAGGCACTAGGACAATATTCAAAGGAATATTTTATGTTGATTCTTCCTCTCCTTTCTCGTGCTTTAGATTTAGAGTTTCTCTTGCATAATTGGTTGTTTCTCCCTAAAGGGAGGCATGTTGTTTGTAGACATGAGATATTCTTCAAACTTCCATGATCAACATAAGAGTTTCTTCATCATGGAGGGGATCTTCAACATTTCCACTCTTTTATATTGGGGTGGCCACATAGTCTCTCTCCTTTGCTAAGAATAGTGATGGAAGTTTTCCTTTGGGGGTCTTGAGAAGTCCTCCTCCTTTCACCTTTTCATCTTTCACTTTTTCAAATTTTTCTCTCTTTTGGAGAGGAGTTTTCTCCCACAGGGTTTTTCTCCTTTTCTTCGATTGTGAGAGATTGCATTGCATAGTAGTTGTGAATGGGTACCTAACATGGCCTTGTAGCCATAACCCATCGTGCATTTCATTTTGCATAATAATCTCCCTAAGTTTGTACTTAAGGGGGGTATTAGTGTTAAGTTTAACTTAGGTTAATTACTTGGATGGTTTTTCCCATATCAAGTAGTTTTTCACCTGCCTACATTTTTCATGCCTTTAAAAAGGCTTGTATAGTATGTAATTTTTCATCTCATTTTTCTGAAAATCATTCTCGATATTTGGAAAATTAGTTGTGTTTTCTTCTCTCATATTTGTGAGGGTGATTTGTTGTTGTAGGTTGAGGATCTTGGGAAGGATTTGTTGTCTCCTACAATAAGAGGGGGTTTTTTTTAGCTCATTAAAAAATACAATAATTGAAAAATAAATAATAACAAATAATCTCTTAGTAACCATATCTAATGTTTTATAAATTTATAATATTTTTCATTTGATTTGTGTAATCAATAGCTATGTAAGAACATGTAAAAAAAATTCCATATACACAAATAAAAATAAATAATTATATAGCCTTGTGCTTCAATCCCCTTAAGTGAAGTATATTCATTTAAGGGTTGAACACAGTAACATGATCCTCTACCAATTTATCAATTTCAACTTGCTAAAGTGATGTTAATATTTTTATTATTGAGTTAAGAAAGTATGGTGGGGCATTAACTAATTATATTCTAAGAGGAGAAGAAAAATAGATTTACTTTAAAATATAATATTAAGGTTTAAAATATTATTTATGCATTGCATCAACACCCCATAAATTTCCAAAGAAACTATGAACCACATTTCATGTTCATGCCTTTCATTTATTTCAATCTTATTTGACCCATCAGTCATGTTTTATTAGATGTTTTCCTCAATGGATGAAGTTATTGATTTTTGCTAAGAGTTTTGGTCTGCATCCCATGATACTTTAGTCATGTACTATAAAAATTCTAAATTTTGCTAAGTATGAGTGTGTTCTATTTCGGTCTCTACCTTAGGTTCTTAGGTTTCCTCTTACCACTATTCTTCCCTTTTAATCCTCACATCCCCATGTTACTTATTTTCTTTTAGGTTTTTTTTTTCATTTTTTGAATTCTTTTTGCATTAAACTTCTTAGTCTTCATTTTCCTATTTCCTTACTTTCTTTATCTTTTTATAATATTTTTCATTTCAATTTATCAAGATTTATCTTATTGTCATACCTTGTTACTAAGTTTCCCATTGAGATCCTAGATTTTATCTTTCCCTCCACATTAATAGTTATTTCCTTCTTACTCTACTAAAGGCTATGTGATCCCTAATTCCCATTTTTTTAATCCTACTACATAATTTTTTTTGGAAGTAGGAGCCTTCATTATCTGTATCTTCTACTTTAAAATCATACTATAATAAAAGTATAACAAAAATTCCATATGTCTATTATATAAAATTGAATATTGATATACTTTTTTACTATAAAATTATCCTTCAAAGGGAAGGATTCAAGCAACAAAAAAACTCTTCTCAATAAAAGAATTTATCTTGGAAACAATCAGAAGGATAACATGTGAGCCATGATTTTTAATTTTAATGAAGATCAAACTTTACATTTCTTCTTCCATTTTTGTGGGGGAAAAAGGAAAAAGTAAGATTATAGTAAAAATAAAAAATAATAGACAATCATTATCAATTAGGTAGACAGTCTAGTGGTAAAGAACACCTTTTTAATGGCTATTCTTAAAATTACACTCATTTCAATGATCAAAGGTAAATTGTAGTTAATAAAACTAGAACAATTTATCACATTTTGATAAAATGAAATATAAAATTACTATTTTCTATTTAATTGAAGAGTATGATATTGCTAAGTTCAACTTTTAGATTCAACTATGTATATTCTTTTATCTTCGGAAACACACTCAGTAATCATTATTTAAAGAAAAACCCAAAAAATAAGATGAAAATGAAGCTCATATTTTATTAATCAAAACATTTCGTATAATAAAATATAGTACTCATCAGTCACGGACGAGGGGACCTGATCATTGCATTAAAACATGACCTCAGTCAACTTAATGTGATAAATCTATTCTTCCCATAGCGGCCCCCACAACAGCAACGGATCCACCTCCTCATACATGATATTTTCCACTGGTTGGGATGTGGAATCTGTTGGATATTCAACAAGGTTACAATCATGAAGAGATCCAGTGCTCAGAAGCCATACAAGCTTATCAGAATAAGACCGCATATGATCTAGATCTGTTTGTGTGGCTGCCAATTGGGATTCCAGCTCAGAAATTCGCTTCTTCAGGACATGAATTTCTTTTGCACAACCATGCACGGGGTCCTTCACCCATGCACTCGCTTCATACACCATACTATTCGCTGCATCTGCTCTTTGCTCAACCTCCACACCCTGAACAGCCGGACCAATACACATTCTTTTGAACATTTCTTGCGTTGCACTCTACAGGCCGCACATGATTCCATCTTTCTTTTCCCCATAAGAAAGAAAGAATGTTCTCAATTTGTAATAAAGCTCTGGAAAAACGCGGATTAACTGTATTTTGTAACAATATTTTATGGTGCAGCAAGCTCTATATAACCAAATTTGAACGTAGAGAAAGTTGTATATTACCGAAATGTGTATGTAGGCAACTGATTGTACGTTTGACTGTATTTATTAATTCATTGAAAATAAAAAATAACGTACTTTTTTATTATTAATTAATTAATAATAACAGTCTAACAAGCAATCGGTTACCCACACAGACATTGCTTGTACATTAATATCTCATGTTCCAAGTGAATAATGACAGATTATGCTTAAATTAAAAGTCCTGTCTACATGTTTAAATTTTCTTGATTTTAATTAAAATTTGTTTGACTGACATATTGACCACAATTCTATAAATATATGTTTAAAAACACATTTAAATTTAAATTTAAAAAATATAAAACAGTTATTTCTATTATTTATATTTAAATAACCTATAAAATTATTAGTGTTTAACTGTTGAACAAAGTGATATTCAGATTAGTTTATTTTTCTCAATCAAATAATCAAACCAAAAAAATGTTGAATAAAAGTGTTTTAATTTAAAAAAAATCAAATTTTCACCGAACTTTTATTTTTCAAAACCGAAAATTCTAGAAACTGTCACACGGGCTGCTATCGTGACAATTTGAATAGAAAAAACATGAATATTCCCGGTAACATTGTAGGTCCATCTCCCTTTTTCTACAGTGTAATGTTGGAAATATTTAACGCACAGTTTTAATGTTACGTTTGAATTATTTAAGTCCGACTAATTACAATGTACCCTCATCCCTATAGAGTGGAGTTTGTTACTCTGAATTTGATGGCCGTATGGCCAAATTTATTTATTTGTTTTTGTTAAATATAATTTAAATTTTAGGAATACTGATTTGAATTTTTTTATAAAATTATTGTCATATATGTATTTAATTTATAAATAAGTTTGTCTAAATTAAAGTATGTTTTATTATTTTAAAAATAAGTCTGAACAGATAAATGTCACGAAATATTTGCTTAACACACAGTGTTTTTCATTAATATATAGATCATTTTTGAAAATTTATAATTTATTTTTATAGATGTTATTAATGAATAATAAATATATTAGTAATAATTATAAATAAATAATACTAAGAGATATATAATTATATTTAATAAATTATATTAAATTAAATTTCAATAAATTTTATAATTTTTTATTCTTATTATCTTATTAGATATTGATTTTTCAATAAAAATAAGTATAATAAAAATTATTTTAGAATAAATAGACAAATATCTAATTTTAGAGGAGTGTGTGTAATATGATTTTTTTTTTGAAGAATCTATTGCCTCTTAATAATATGATATCACTAATCTTTAGATTCCATTTTCTTTATCTCTTTCATTTTATAATGATTATAGGTGAAGAAATGTATACCATATGAAGGAGATGGAAGCTATAAAGAAAAAAAAATAGGAAACAACATAGT